>CAJQZM010034302.1:0-38890 GCA_907164665.1 Colias nastes
TGTCGGCGCAACGACGATAAACGACTACCCTCAAACTACTAAATAATTATAACTAGCTAAAGTTTACTTTGATCTTTTTAAATAAGTGGTTGATTCATTAATCAACCACTAATGAAATAATTAAATTAACGAAATAATTAATCTTTGTTAAAAATGATAAAAATTCATTGTAAAAATTCGAGTGGCAACACTCAAACTAATTCTTGTGAGTCATGGTTTGCTTTAAATGCGATCGCCCGACGGCACAGAGCACATTTCACACGCCGGCCGTCGAAGCGTTCGGAGCTCTCTCTATAATTTCGACGTAGATAAAAAGGGCAGTAAAATACCTACGGACGTTCTACTTCGAGTATGAGCGTCTGCTCTGATGATGGTGACGTCAGAATTGGTGACGTCACTCTTTTTAAAAATAGCCTTTGGGGCCCTTCTTCCGTCATATATGTCGATATAGGAGCATATGGTAAAGAATGCGATTCGACAATTTTCCAGAACACAAAACTATACGAATTATTATTGCAACATCGACTCCCCATACCAGCTCCAAAACCTTTGCCAGGCCTTCACAAACCAGTGCCTTATGTCTTTATTGCAGATGAAGGCCTACCATTAATGAGCAATCTAATGCGTCCATACTCAGGGAAACATTTGAATGTAGATCAAAGAGTTTTTAATTATCGTTTGAGTCGGGCCAGACGAAATGTCGAGTGTGCTTTTGGCATACTTGCCAATAAATGGCGTATATTTCACAGGCCTTTAAACGTAAAATATGATTTTGCAATAGACATTATCAAAGCATGCTGTGTATTGCACAATTTTGTCTTATCTCGGGATGGAAGTAAAATGTCCGACGAACTGTATATTGATGACTCCCTTTTGGACTTGCACTTGCAACAAACTATAGATGACGTTTCTATAGCAAATCCAGTCAATATAAGAAACGAATTTTCTAAATATTTTAATAGCGATGTCGGCGCGCTCAGTTGGCAATTAAGCAAAATATAGCTCGAGACCAGTCACGGAACAAAAAATATGGACTACCTGGCTTCTATTATCAAGTTTGTATTCCTGTATTGAAGAGATGACGTCATTATATAAATATCAATGTGTGCGACAGAGACAAGGAAGCACGGGAATTATACGGCGTTTCATTAAAGAAACGAATCTTCAATGGCGGCCAAAGCTGACACTGACATATGGTAGGGTCAGTAAAAAAGAAAATAAAAATAATGTAAATGGATAATTATTTTATTAATTATTTCAAATTGTTTATTGACAAACTTTTTTGTTATGGTATTTGTGTATTTAAGTATATTAATTATCATATTTACGTATACAGAATGCAACAAAATCCCCATAATACTTGTAATGAGCCCATAAAACTGAACAACTTTTCCCAAATAACATATTTTGTCAAATTCCAATAAAACATTATTTACTATCGCAAATACATAATTGTCATTGTAAATTTATGATAAAAACTATTATAGGGAAAATCAAATACATTTTAAGTGATTTTACTTTTCCCTATTTTTTTTTGCATGCCGTACGGCCGTGTGTAAGCGAGAGGGAATGATAAGCGCCGCCATTTAAGATTCGTTTCTTTAATGAAATGCGTTATACACGACATGGTTCTCTTTGTTCCGCGTCTACCTAACGCTTGATCCTAAATTGTAATAATATTGACCATCGATTTTCTTAAACCTCTTAGCGTTATACTGATATTACATTAAAACATTTACATGAAAACATTAAAGATAAATAAATATACTCACCCAGTTTTGTTTTTTCTTTATTGTCCTTCTCATCAAATGATTCGAAAATGTTACGGCAAACATCTTTCCACGCTTCTGTTTTTAGATGTTTGTCTTTATAATTTTCAATTGTTTTATCCCAAAGCACTGGTCGTGCCTCCACTAACGAAATAAAGAAGTCAAGATCGATATTTTCCACCATTTTGTTTTACACACATGCGCTATCGCCAACAGCGAAATATCAACTGAATAGTGAATAGAGGCGTGCGGCGTACCGCTCGCGGCACCGTGCTGCGGCGCGGCGCCGTGCCGTGTCACGGCGGCGGCGTCGTGACGTTGCCCGGTGACGGTGCCGCGCCGTGTATGATGGGGACGAGGCCTTAGTCTGCATACTCCTCCGAAACGGGTGGACCGATTCTCATGAAATTTTCTGTGCATATCGGGTAAGTCTGAGAATCGGCCAACATCTATTTTTCATATGTACCACGGGCGAAGCCGGGGCGGGCCGCTAGTATTATTGTATAATTTACGTAAAAGTCGTTTTACAACGTTCCAACATGTAATAATTAACAGTGTGTTATAACCCCAAACCGAGGTGCTACATTCTTAATGAGGGAGTAGTGTTACATTACTGCTAAGTTCCGCTTAGGAACCTTCTACATACCTGCAACGTTCCCGCACTGAGGGAATTGCCGCGTCATTGCCACGTTCCGATAAACGGAACCTCATACGCTGCTACGTACCGCTTAAGACCCATCTTCAGTAGTACTACGTCATTGCTACGATCTCGCTGAAGGATTACTGCAATGTTCCCGCTGAGGAAATCGTTTTACGTCTTGCTTGCTTCGGCTACTTAATTCATGTTGAAGGAATTCAGCGAAAACCCTAAAGACAACCTCCCGCCTGGCCTTCGCAACAAGACGCGCACTCCATCTTGCGTCCACCTATAATCAGGGGAGTAAGGCCCTACCGGAGGGTTTGCACCTAGGCACGGAACGACCCTTATTGTTACTGATATTTGTATTTTATTTAATTAATTAAATTAATTGTCGACTGTGTGGTGAGTAGTTATTTTTTTTATTTCTCTCCTCACCTACAACGCCGCACAGTAGGTATATAATAAAAATGAATAGCCAAATGTGTTGCTAAGTGTAAAATTTGAACGTCGGCGTAACGGCTCGATCAATTAGGCTAATATTCATATTCCAATTCGTTTAACGAGCACGACAAAGGGCTAAAGAGTAGAACAGAGTCTGCCGGGTGGCTAGTTTGAAATATATTCCCTAAAGGTACTTTGAATAATTCAATTTGAATCTTTGATTTATAATTAGTTTTTTTTTTGTAAATTACACTTTTCTTCTTTTTTTTTTTTTTACTAACACTTATACTGAAACCATTCTGTCTGTCTCCCTTTCTATTTTTTTTTTAATGTTCATTGTTGTATTACTTATCCTGTTTATAATTATTATACTATCACTTAACCTGTCTAACTTTATAGTTGTCGGTTAAATGTGCAATATCGCAGATATTTTAGGCGTTGTTATCATCGTGATCATTCTTTCTTTGTTTAACAAAATCTGTTATGAAATTATGAAAATATGAAGTCTCTTTAGATACGAATAATAAAAGCTACAGTAAATATTTTGGTATTTACTATTTATACTCTTAAAAATTGTATTATTCCAATTTTTATTAGGATAACAATACTAACCGTAAGTATTTTCGAAGATACAATCCATCTTAAGAAACACTATGAAATGATGACTAACTATCACATCTTTTTAAAATCACCTATACAAGTGCATGAATTCACAATAGGGGCGTCACCCAAAATATAAACATTTTATACGAGCATCACCCGTATCAAACATCAGCGTATAGTACAGAAAGACACCACGCGTTACATCGTATCACATCACTACAGGCATCACCTGTATTGTAATTATATTACGACTACCAGGCATCATCTGGTATAACATTGCAAAGTAGGTACACACGGGCGTCACCCGATTTTTTTTTGTACTACCAGGCATCATCTGGCATAACATTACAAAGTACACACGGGCGTCACCCGATTTTTGTTTTTGTACTACCAGGCATCATCTGGTATAACATTACAAAGTACACACGGGCGTCACCCGATTTTTGTTTTTGTACTACTAGGCATCATCTAGTATAACATTACAAAATACACACGGGCGTCACCCGATTTTTTCTCGACCACCAGGCATTATCTGGTATCACACGGGCATCACCCGTTTTTTCCTGTACTATCAGGCATCATCTGGTAACACATTTTAAAGTACGTACACGGGCATCACCCGTTTTTTCCTGTACTACCAGGCATCATCTGATAGCACATTTTAAAGTACGTACACGGGCGTTACCCTTTTTTTTCTCAGGCTTCATCTTGTAACATTATAGCTTAACAACTACAAATTGAGAAATACCTTGTCGTGGTCCACATCATCATCGAAACACATAATGTTACTATATTAGCCTGTCCAGGAAACTTACGTTCCTTGCATGATCATCATTAATTACTTCTTTATGTGCAATAATAAATAATCTTAAATAATACTCATGCAACTTCACATCGAGTAATTAAATAAGAAATAAGTGGGTATTTGGTATAATTCTATTTTGTAGCCAGACGAATCTATTCTGAACTGATCGGGAATCGAACCTTCTTAGCTCATTTAATCATGTTTAACCAATCTTCTAAGCAGGTTCTTACATATCAGTATTAATAAATTTATATGTAAACAAATGTCCCAAAATAATAATCTACAGCCTCGACTAAACAAAATATCACATTTAGTCTCGCATACGCAGTTACAGTCCTATACATGACTACGTGAGTACATACTGGACGACGCCAGCTGTATACCTGTACAGTGTACACTGTACAGTGTATAATTATCATACAGGCACCATACGCTCGAGCAAAAAAAAGACAGCCCGCGTATGCATTGGTATCAGTGTAGTTATATATACGAGAAACAATTTACAACACCTACAAATTTATCCTTCTGGCTACAATTGTTTAAGAGGTTTTGCTAAATCTTTATGTAAACGAAACCTTCGTTTTCTACGGAGGCCTCTCGAAAGGCACGCACATGTTATTTACGTACTTTGTGCGGGTATATATTTTTTCTTTTTTTTTTTTTTTACGTAAGCGGCACAAAATATCATAATGAAAATAAGTATGTATGTATTATTAACTTTAATATTCGTTTCGATGTAACTCGGCTGTGGATATAATTAGTTCAATAATTATCACAGCACACTTATTTCCTCCTTTTTTTTTTGTAATTTTATTATCAAAAAATTACTTACATTTATTCCCGATTTACCTCGTCGCCAAAATGTAGTGTATATCCTTCCCTATTATCGGCTCTTAGACGCGCGTGCCCTCTCACTACGACCGCCCGCAGCCAACTGAGCTGTGTGAGCGGTGTCACCGTTGCACGTGCGCAAGAGATGACATAATACTTCCCTCTCTTTCACTCACATACACTACAAAAACGTTATTCAACGAATAAGTTTTATCCAAGGATTGAAAAATTAGGCCTTAATAATTATAAAAATGTGTACTTATCAATAGGATTGCCTTAAAAATTATAGTTATGTAGTTACTATTTAATAATCTGTGGTATACGCAAAAGTTCAATGACTTACCTAACTACTAGCTGGGTTATAAAAACAAACTTCAAAGAAACAAAGTTCAAGATAGGGAACGTATTACGTAACACATAACATCTGACCATGTAGTAGCTAAATCTTGTTGTCTGCTGAAGTCTGTACCACAGAACGTGGTCTACAGACCACGTACGTGCGTACACGCAATGAAAATGTCTGCCGTGACGAAAATAAGTTAATAAGACCCTAATAAATAAAATATATGAATGGCAGATCTGGTCAATTACTTTCAAAATTTTTTTTTCAGAACTTTCATAAGTGTCTGCCAGAATGTTACCCGCGTGATAATGGTCTGCCATTGTTATTTTCCGATAATAATAATAATCTATTTTCAAATTTCAAAATGGCAGACGTAGTCAAATAGATTTAAAGTTCGCCAAAAATTTCCACCTGTCTTACCTAAGCGCCCGCCCCGTCCACCACTCTGGGCTTAGTGAATCCCCATCTCATGTATAGTAGGTATAGGAGAATCATCATCACACACAAAAATCCAGGTCTGGTCAAATACATACAGGTAGCTTTGCGCTAGCTCTCTAACTAAACGTTTTATGACTTTTTGCATTTAGCATCATAATCTAAATTTTATGCGAATCACAGATTAAAAATTATCTACGCAATTTTCATGCAAAGTTGTGGTTTTGTTCATTCAGTATATAACAATTAGAGACTTATACAATATGCTAATTGTTTACGTTTTGATGTACTTACATCACATTTCTTTCTCGTGTTTAGCATGAATGTTATTATATAACAAGCTGAATAAAAACGTTGCTATGACAACTTAATCATATTAAAATGAATATATTATGTGTTTATACTTTAGGACCATTTCTCAGATTTATGGAATATACTTACACGAAAAAATCTTAAATATTGGTCAAGTCGTTTTAAAGGCTTTTAAAGGAGATTGAAAACACGGTGACAGGAGAATTTTACACGTATAATGTTTATGCGTGAAAATATAGAATTTTTCACGAGCCCTTACCACCTACATTTGAAAAAAATCATGTCATGTTTATTTTAGTTTGTTAGATATAATAAACAAATATTAAGTTTATCTCTGTATTCGTTAGATGCAGACATTCTTAATCATAAAAATCATTTACACACTGACAAGGAAGTGGCATTTTTAATGATGACGTTAAGGAAATCTTCTGATAAAAATATAATATGTACATAAGCTTCCTATTTCTTTTTCTAAACTCGTATATATGTCGCCGTCGTCAGGTTGAATCTGCTATTTTATTGAATGACTAGCGTCTTCATTGAATGACGATTGAATGAGTTCTCTCATAAAAGACGGACATACAATAATCATAAATATAAGATCTAGTTGGTGCTATTTGTATGTTAATCCAAGTATTTATGAAATCGTTTGTGTTAACAGCCATTTTAATTACATGAATAATATCTTCTAATTTTACATCATGGTGTAATGAATATGCCATTTCGTTAAATGTTAATTTGTTATTTGGATTTTATAATGCGAAGTCAGTAATAAGGTTCCCGAACTTTTTGCTACGGAATCCTAAAAAAGGATTTTCTTACATTTCGGATTTTAGACATTAAATCAAGGTAACTACATAAATATATGACGTTATGTATATCTATCCTGACTTCTAAAAACGAGCAGACATCGATTTATATAAGCGAGGGATTTATAAGTAGATATACACTTGAAGGCGTGTGTGTATTTAATTTTAAAGCATACAAATGCTTTATAAATCTGAATTTTCCTTAGGAATAAAAATAGTTGAGACGGGATTCGAACCCACGTCTTCTGCCTTTTAAACTACTTATATACACATTTAGTTCAAAAATAATAAACTTCAACCGCATTACGACGTAATTTACTGTTAATAGATAAAAAATCAACGTCAATTATATATTTAATTTTTTATAACACAATGAGTTCTTTGACCTTAGTCCGTCGTAACTTGTAAATGTATAATCATTCAGTTTTAGCTGACAAGTTGAAAAATACCTATTTGACTAAATTTTTATTAATTGCATAATATTTTGTGTCATGGTCAATACTGGGTTTGAAAGAAATTTGTAAGCTCGGATGTTACAATGTGGATAATCGTGTTCAAAATACCAATAAATAAAAATTATTTCAGTAACAATTTTATGGTTCTTCTAGTTATGTTGAAAATATTATTGTATTAAAATAGCTAATATTTTAGCTCCACGAACGAACTAACCTAACCCACTCCCTTATCCAAATCAACGACTACTCTAAATAACGTTCAGTCAAGACGTTGAATCTTCTAGTCAATCAGTCAAATAGCAGATTCAACCTGATGACTGCGACAAATATACGTATGCATATTGTTTTAAATATTTATCTGTCTGTCTTCGATACGCTAATGCGTATCGAAAAGACGCGTGTAAATAAATCTTATATGAATTACATACCCCTCTAATATGTGAAGATTTAAACTTAAACTACTTAATATAATATAATAATGTTTTGCTTCGCTTCGCTTTATTAAACAACGAGGTTTCCGCCCGCGGCTTCGCCCGCGCAGTCAAAGAAAAGCCCGCATAGTTCCCGTTCCCGTGGTATTTCTGGGATTGCGTGATTTTACCGGGATAAAAAGTAGCCTATGTCCTTTCTCGGGTATCAAAATATCTCCATACCAATTTTCATGAAAATTGGTTCAGTAGTTTAGGCGTGATTGAGTAACAGACAGACAGACAGAGTTACTTTCGAATTTATAATAATAGTATGGATAAATAGACGTTACGAATGAATAATAATATAATATACGATTTTTTCAAACCCTTAAAAATATCAATAAATAAAATTAACAACACTTTTCTTCACAACTGTACAGCAAAGTTGTCCACAGTCATTAGATCGACGCAAAGCCATGCGTTTTGTGTTTTACTCATTTATTTCATTGAAAAAGGTCATCTTTAGTTTTTATTGCAACATATTAATAGTTGAAGACGACAATTGTTTTTGTAAACTTTCGCAGCCTTGTATTTGACCTTAACTTAAGGAATGGCATCTATAAAACTTAAAAGTAACTGTTAATTGGAAATTAACGTCCAATATAACATACCTAATATTATTTTATAATGATAAAATTTTATAGGACCTTTATTTTTTATTTTAACAATAACCTTCTAACAGATTTAACTATCTAAAAGCACTCCGAAATGTAATCGAATACAAAATCAGCCTGAGCGTCTTATAAAAAAATAATTTGAGTTTTTCAACTGTATTAAGGTGTATATTAAAAGCTTGTAATTTTTAAACTGCATATAGCATATATAGTTCGAAAATAGGTATTACATTATGTGGATTACGACCCGAAACCATCGAGAAACATTCCCTCTTTTAGAAGCTTGTTTCTTTGCAGTGGGAACAAATATTACCAAACTGATCAAGAATTACGATGAATATTTGCTATACTTTATTACTTACTGAATTAATGTTTTATTAGAAGTAATACATAATGTGGAGTTTCAGGTGGTTTCAGGTAAATAAATAAATTAATTATTATCTTTATCTTAGATACTGACATTCATGTTCTTTATTTACGAGGCTAGAGTAACATATTATACTCTTTCTTACCTTTGACCGCGAAAAACCGCTGGTAAAAGATAGTATAGTTGCGAAAACTTTTCGTGGGTGATCATGTAAGACAATCACTTGTTAACAGTCACATAATATTATCTAATGTAGATATAATTTAAATACAATGGCGCGAAAGTGTGTTCATTAGAATGACATTTAGTGGAGATATGTTTCAATGTTTTTTTTTTTTGTTTTAGGGGCGTGATGACCAAGGCTTAACCTTTAGGGTTGATATAATATTGTGTTTTGTTATGTATTACATACATTATGTAATGTAGGTGGAGTTAAATAGGGCATGAGGTGGAATTATTGCATGATAATATTTTCACAGGAGTTTTTGTTTTTGTTGTAGTAAAAGTGATCAACTTTTATAACGAGATGGATTGAAGATTTTTAAATGTTTAATCCTAATGTTGCAATCAAACTTGTATATGATTAAACAAGATGTACAGTAGGTAAAAAATCTGTCTATTTCTATAAACACACTGTGCTTTGCTTATCTTACAAACAAACAAACAAAAATACTTTATTGTGCACCAGGACATAAAAATTACAAAAGCAAAGATATAAAAGAAAGAGACACAGTTGAGCACAACAGGCGGTCTTATCGCTAAGACAGCGATCTCTTCCAGACAACTTATATCTTACTATTTATTTGGCTTGCCAGTTGCTCTATAATAGTCATAACCTTCCGTGCACCATGTGGGGTTTAATACACCCCAGCCATACAAAAAATCTTTGTATCTTTTCCAAACATTGTGCGAAAGTCTTGAAACCTCATGTAGCTGGAGTTGCGACCTTGCCAGACCTCTTAGCGACATTGGTTTAGTAATAGCGTCGCAGACGCGGTAAACGGACGCCGTCAAAGTGCAGCTGGGTGTCAGAAACCCCACGTAGTTCGGGACGTCCACTAAAAGGTGAGCAGTATGGTGTGATAAAATACGACTATTTTTATATAAATATTTATTTAATTTGTTTTTTTATTATTTAAAATTATCTGCAATTGTTTCTAGGGCTCATTATGGCTCATCACATCAATGAAAATGCAATAATATCCGCACTTATGGAAGAAAATGATAGCGATACGGATGAGCTGTTTCTACCTAGAAGTGAAGATGACTCGGATCACTTGAGAGTTGAGCATTCAGTCTGAAAGTGAAAGTGAAGAGGAAGTACAGGATATTAATTTTTAAGCTATTGCATAGCTTCTATCGCGGGCCTTAAGCGCGGGGACCGAATCCAGAAATTCCGTAACGAAAAACCTCACGCTCCCCACTCCGACGGGCACGGAGGTGTGGCTTGAAGGCATAGCATGTAATAGCTTTACCGCGGCAGTCCCCGAGTGCCACACGTCTTTTTTTTTCTTAAAGTCTAACCCATAGAACATAGTCTTATTTTAGTTGGTAAAAAGTACTATTTCTGTTACATAGCCTAAAGATATAATAAATGTTTATAATATTTAATAAATTTATTTTATTTTTAACCTCTTATAGTCAAGGGATAATAATAATATACACATTACAAATTTACAATAAATACTAGCTATAAAAACGTGGAAAGATTATTGGGTCCAGGAAACCCCACGTAGTGCAGGACGTAACTTTTATCCACGTGGTTCACGGAAGGTTTTAACAGTGAATAAAGTTTATAAATTCATTACGTATTTACGTAACAGTCAATTGAACAAAAATTGTAAGTACAAAGTTATCCGGTAACAAGGATTTTAAACGGAACTTAAACCGGTGTAAACCTTAACCGGTATCCGTGAAAGTTCTAATTTAATAATTACGAGAAATGATAATATTATATTGATAAGCGGTATCGATTCATATGATTATAGTATTAATTGCAATTTGCACCACTTTGAAATATTTATTACCTACTTGCTTAAAAAAATTAAAGTGGTTTCTATCACTGCTCGACAATCGTATACAGAGCCATGTATAAAGTAGGTTAAATTAGTTTTTTTTTTAAATTTCTTTATAAATTTATTAAAATTTAATATTCAGCAACGAAACAAAGTAGGCATAACACCACATAAACAATTTACATACATAGAAACATGCTGAAGAAATGTTCATTTCAAAAATGTAAAATTAACCTCAGTATGAAATTTAAAATCTCTAATTGTTTAAATTCTTCAGTTCCTAGCCATTCGTTCCGGCATCGGATACAGACGATTCATAAAAATACTAATTATATGACATTAAAATTATAATTCCTTATAACGTAATAGTTAATAAATATGTAATAAGAACATTATGGCTGCAACTTGCATTATTTTTACAATTTACATAGAGTAATGAAGATTGCTATGTTAAATAGTTTTACGACGTTTATCAATGGTTCATTAAAATCTTTAATATTATCCCTACTAATATTATAAATGCGAAAGTTTGTGAGGATGTGTGTGTGTGTGTGTGTGTGTGTGTGTGTGTGTGTGTGTTTGTTGCTCTTTCACGCAAATACTACTGAACCGATTACAATGAAATTAGGCACACGTATAGATGGTAACTTGGATTAACACATAGAATAGGTTTTATCCCGGAAATCCCACGGGAACGGGAACTATGCGGGTTTTCCTTTGAAAATGCGGGCGAAGCCGCGGGCGGAAATCTAGTAATTTATAAGTGCGATAGTGTTTGGCTTTCTTTCACGTCGTAACGGATTGATTTTATGATATCATATTTGTATGAAGATAGGAGGCTAACTATGCTATAGTAGTACCTACTAGTTGTGCCCCGCGGTTTTACCCGCATTGATCCGCTCCTGTTGGTCTTAGCGTGATGATATTATAGCTTATACTCTATAGCCTTCCTCGGGCTATCTAACACCGAAAGAATTTTCCAAATCGGACCAGTTGTTCTTGAGATAAGCGTGTTCAAGCAAACAAACAAACCCTTCAGCTTTCTATTATTAGTATAGATACTTTTTACCGCGTCGTAAACATCTTATTTCCATGGTAATTTCCTTTGAAAATGCGAGCAAAGCCACGAGCTGAAAGCTAGTACATAAATACCACACGATTAAGAATCTTTAATACATTTTCAAAATAGGAAATCATGTTTTGTTGAATATTCAATTACCTACTACTTAAAAAGCTACTGTTCCAGCTTAAGCTCGTAGGTTCTCATAACTTTTTTTTTATATAATTACCTAAGATAATTACGAAAAGTATTTTTTTAAACAAGCACCGATTAGCAATGTTATTTCTTCCGATAACAATTGACAAGAAACTCGACAACTCTTTTTTAAAAGCACCTTTGTTTTCGTAACACCTATTCGATTGATATTTTCTTATGTTTATTGTTTATGCTTCTCAAAAATCGTTTGTTGCGTTGGAAAAGAAAATAATTTTCTTTAAATAACACTCGTGTTATTAAAAAAAAACTTTCTTTCTTGATTAATGTTAATATAAACCAAATATTGTGTGTAGGTACAATTAAAATGGACTTAAATCTATCAATCACTTGCACATAGAACTTTTGATTTATAGTTAATATAGTTTAAATTGGCTGGAATATTATATGCAGTTAATAAAATGCTAAATCCTTGACACTACTTATATGGAACGTAACATTTGCTTTGTATTTTTTGTTATTTTTATGTCAACTTCATAGTTAAAATATGAAATTTATTGTCTTTGAATTTGAATAATTTTTGTAATCTTTATAACGGCAATATTTTTTTTATAGTATGTTTCCAAAAGGTCTTTATTTTTAACTGCTTATCTTTGGAAGAATTTCAAGAACATAATTGTATAGAAATAAAACTAGGCATCAATATTCAATTGCAATGCCATTCCCGATTAAAACCATAGATAAAAATAACAAAGCTGTCTTTTGTTTCGCCGACTTTATTTCGAATTGTTCTGAAACTGTGAAACAGACAAGTCTATAGACAAGTCTATAAACCTTCGGAATTTCTTGCGTAATTTTTAACTAGTTTTATTTTGATTAATTAAGACATTGTTCTTAGTTTTACATCGTAAAGTGTGCAAGGAAGATTCTTGGGATGCGTCGAAGATTCTTAGTATTTGAAATATAAACTAATGACCCCCAAAGGCGCGAAAACTAACCCATTATTAAATAATCCCACGTAAGGAGAGAAAAGTTTCAAAATGGAGGTCGCATTAGAATGGTGGTAGTGTCACAGAAGAGGTTATAAGCGTGCGCTATGAAACGCTCGTGTACATTCTGTGCTTACGATTGTCAACGTGACGTATTCGAACGGTCAGTTTGAAAATAGAAGACTGAATTGGATTCGGCCTTTGCCCTTAAAAAAAATTGTCTATGCTTTTTAAATGGATTCCCGCCAGTGAACGTGTGTTGTGATATTAATAGTTTGATATTTTTTATTTTAGCGGTGCTAATTGTGTTTGGAAATTTATCATGGTGAGTTTTCTTTTTTTTTTTTCCTTTTTTATTAGACTAGAGAGGAAATTAATTCAATAATTAACTAATTGTTCGATTTATTTTATAAGGTTTTTGTCGTAAAATATAATAAAATCTTACGTTAATGTAAATAAACAAAAATTCTTTTTACTTTTTATTTGGAAAATTTAACAATAATCAATACACATTTGAATTTTAGTGATCATAAATTTATACTCATAGACATAACAAACTTTTAATAATAATTTCATAATCAACCAAATAAAATTAATATAAAAATTATCCGCAAAATGCACTTGCGGGTATTTATAAACACAATATTAACGAGTAAAATACAAATAATATATAAAAATATAGTACATATATAATTAAAACGTTCAAAAGTTTTATCTACCAATCCCAGTATGCAATCCATATATTTTTTAACATCTTCACGGCTCATTGTTATTTACGTAATAATGATTGTCGTACGAAGATACTGTGTGAATCGTGTTATCAGGGCAAAATATAAAAACGCATGCAAAACCATTTTACTTGGAATTATTTTAATGAGCCATTTATTACGGTGTGTGCGTATTATGAGGGCAAATAAGGCATACTTTTCTATGTTGTCATGAAGTAAGAAAAGCTTTAGTAGGAAAGCCTACTATGGAAGCTTATTGACAATATGTTAGAGTTGTTTATAATAGGTAGTAGCTGTCCTAACTAACTACTAACTAAATACTAGCGGTCCGCCCCGACTTCACCCGTGGTACATGTTTACGTTTTCTCTCCATAAGAACCATCCTTGTATTTCAAGAAATATTATAAAAAACAATTAATTAAATCGGTTCAGCCGTACTCGAGTTATGCGCTAACCAACACATTTTGCGATTCATTTTTATATTAGGTATTAGATACATAGATACTAGCAACTTGTCCCGCCTTCGTTCGTATTGAGACATGATGAATAATTGTAAATTAATATAGGCAAGTCCCCTATGTGAATCGGTACAGATGTAATTTTCTTATGGTATCTTAATAAGCTCAATGAAATTTTTGCAATCAGCGTCAATATACAGACTTCAGAGAACCACTGAAAATAGCTTGATCGATTTTTACGAAATTTCTTTGAATGATAGGTCTAAGTATTAAACTGTATTTTTATTTATATTTAGTAACTTTGCCGGGTCAGTTCACTTATGTAATTCTTATGGATTTCATAGTATTATAATTTGTTTTTGTAATGTCTGTAATATATGGTAATTACATTAACAAAAATACATAAATAAACATACATTATTCATTATTCAGTCTTAAAATATGCATTTAATCGCATTGCTATTGTTTAAAATATTTAACAATGAATGAGGTAACTTGTGACGTCACATTTAATTCTATATTTAAATAATTTGGAAAATCCAAAAGTGCACGCCTCATATTTTTTTTTTAATAATTATTTATTAATTATTATTTTTGTTTATTTAATAACAATTAAACCACATCGAATCAGACCCTGAAAAATGAAAGGGTTCTATTCCTGAGCATACTCAAGCGTAAGAGAAAAAAAAAGACTCGATTAGTAAAGTATTTCGGTCGCTATCGTGTTAACAAGAAAATCCTCCGCACATACAGACACACGGACGTCCAAGACAGAACTTTTTTAAACTGTTTTTTAACTAGTTTAAATAACAAAAATGACATCAAAAATATCATGAATGTTAAAAATAGTGTTTTTTCTTAATATGTGTGTGTATGTATTATCTTACAAGTGCAATGTATGATAAATAAAGACATTTTAAGTTTGAAAAATCAGATGTTTTGCGCGAAGTGACAGTAGTACCCACCTCAACGCTTCGCTTATGAGGCGTGCAATATTTGCGTTAATTGTTTTATAGAAAAGCCAATAAAACTATATAAAGAACGTAAACAAACATTAAATAGTTCAAAACATTTTTATTGCGAGAAAACAATTTCCAATTGGAAATCAGCAACAATACAAAGCAGTCAAACATATTAAAGTATTTATTATTTAGTGTAATTAATATGAAACTATTGTTTCGTCCCGACTTTACCGTATTCATCACTTTCTACTAAGGAATAATGTAGCATTCTGAAAGAATTTTCAAAATCGAATATTAACATGAAATATAGGTATGTTTTTAAGCTATTAGAAACTATTTATCAATAACTAGCTGCTCCACGCGGTTTCACCCCCGTAGCTCCACTCCTGTTGGTCGTACCGTGATGATATTATATAGCCTATAACCTTCCTCGATAAATGAGCTATCTAACACCGAAAGAATTTTTGAAATCGGACCAGTAGTTCCCGAGATTAGCGCGTTCAAACAAACAAACAAACAAACTCTTCAGCTTTATAATATTAGTATAGATATAGTAGGTAGGTAGATATAACGTAAATTATTATTGGAACTGAGAAGTTTGATAGAATAAGGCTTCAAGAGAGAGAGTTCAAGAGTTATGTTTGAAAATTTTCAATATGATTTTATGTTCATAGTTAAATGTAATATTTTTATTTTTTCCTAATGATTCGGACACCCACTGTTTCTACTCTATTATGTATACTATTATATTATCTGTGCTATTATATAATAATTCGTGAATGAACATTTTGTATTTAGCAATAACAATTTACCTTTAATCATTCGTAGTGAAAGCGCGCGTAAAATTTTTAAACGTTCAAATTTAATTAGCATTTCTGAACGATTTTGATATGGTTATGAACGCAAAACGGTTAACGTCTAAAATAATTACATTTACATAATAATAAGTATGATGTTTTAATTGCTATAATTATTCAATCACAGAATTTAATGTTTATGTGAACTAATTAAACAAAATGTTTGCTTTTAACGTATCATTAAATGTTTACTATAACATACAACAAAATCTTTACTAATATTGACAGAAGTTAGGTAAAACGGTAAAAGAGATTTAGATGAAACATACAATTCTTGTGTCGCGACCTCCGAAACAGCTAGGCCGATTTTCATGAAAATTTGTGTGCATATCGGGTAGGTCTAAAAATCGAACATCTATTTTTACACCTAAAGTGATAAAATATAGGTAGAACAACATTTGCCGAGGTAGTTAGTATTAACATAAATTTAACAATAAAGATGAAAATAATTGTTATGAGAAACGAATAAATATACGCGATCAAACGCATGAGGAAAAACCACAAGTCGAAAGCTAACTAACTTTGACATGTTATGTAACTAGCTGTTTCGCGCTGTTTCTCTCACTTATATGTTACCTGCTTTTTCATTCATTAATTGTCATAAATAAGCTACATCACTGCCAAGTATTATCGGAATTCGTTCAGTTGTTTTTAAAATACGTATTTACAAACTTTCGCATTTATAGTAATAGTAGTGGGATTATATTAAATCAATTGACCTGAGCCAAGGAATGATTTAACAGAAAATATTTAACGGCTTCAATTCTGCATTGTTAAATATTTATTTATGTACATTGACGATTCAAAATGCACCTAACATCACATATGTCATCTAAACGACTTCGTGAAAAAATTAATGTTTTTTTTTTTCATTTATTGAATTAATTACGTTAAGTTTCTCATCTACAAGATTTTAGTATTACAAAATATCGAATACATACAGAAGTAATCTAATAATCTTCTAAAGCTTGCAACACATTACCTATTGACCGCTTGCACAATACGCAAATAATTTGAAGATGCAACCTATTTACTTATGCATTACAAGATGGCTTTGCGTCTATTAGTCTATGGTGATGTAATTTGCATGTGAAAGGTTCTATAGAATTATAGCAAAATTGTATTTTTCCGTACATCAATTAATTTTGAGCTTTTAAGCTCTTACCTTAAAAATATTCTAGTCACCATTTTAAAATAGTATATAGAATCTAATATTATTATTGGTGATTACTTTTATTTGTGTTTTAAATTAAGGATTAAGTAAGTACTTTTGTATTTATCACGTATAATTTCAAGAAACTTTTTCAAACAGGGCATCCCAGTCCCCTTATCAGAGGCATTTTAATTTTAATTTATTTCATTTCTTGTATGATCTTAATACCTCCCAGACCAAGAATTTTACTATACAAAAATATAATTACAGATTACTTCTAAAATTTCATAGAATATCCATTGTACAGACCACAGTAAGGTTAAAATCATGTTAAAATACTTTAAGCACATAAGAAAGGTGGTCGTAACTCGTAATCAGTCATAATGCTTATGAAGTAGGATGTCACTTTGTCACGTATTTTAATAGTAATGTGCAGAAGAGTCAAGCCAAAGTTTTAGTTACGGTTTCAATAGAGCCTTTTATATATACAAATGCAGTTTTAATAGTGATGTTTAACTACAAAATGCAATAGGGTAGGTAATATCTAAAAGTTCGTTCGTTTCGTTTCGAGAATTGTGTTATTGTAAATTAGTTTATACTCTGTGACTTTTCTAAAACTAGCTGTGCCCCGCGGTTTTACCCGCATTGCTCCGCTCCTGTTGGTCTTAGCGTGATGATGTGTAGCCTTCCACGATAAATGGGCTATCTAACACCGAAATAATTTTTCAAATCAGATCAGTAGTTCCTGAGATTAGCGCGTTCAAACAAACAAACAAATTCTTTAGCTTTATAATAGTAGTATAGTTTAGATGTCAATACACAGGGTGACACAGGGCTAATGCGTACACAAATGAGTACTAAACATATTATTAGTATCATCTTTCTAGTTTCACCTACATAGTTCCGCTATACAGTAGTATTATATATATCATATTATAATTATGATTAATACAATAGTAGTAACTATTGTATTAATAATAATTATAATATGCATATGCCTAACATCATGTTATGCAAAAAAGTACCTAATGCCTATTTGCGCTATTTTTTAGACTGCTATGCAAAAGTTTACACATAAGTATACCATTCGAAATTAAGCTACATTATGAAGGTTTTATCAAAGTATGTCAACAAATAGACCGCAGATTTGCCAAAATTAGTTCTTGCCTCACACTATTTATATACCCAGTGTAGTTTCACACGTCTGCATTATTTAGCAAATTGTGATATAATTTGACCTTTAATGAATAAATGTTTGCTTATCTCAGTTGTTTTGTGCTGTCAGCTTGATGTTTTAATCTTTGATTGCAATTTAAAAAATTCAGTTCGCGTCTTTACGAAATGTTTTAAAGCTTTGCTCATTATGTTTTTAAATCTACTTATAATATTTGAGAAGTCTTAACAAAGCTTACACAAATAAGATTGCATTTACCTATTTATCAATTTAAATTAAGATACAATATTATTAGAAAGACGGTTATGAAAACAGTGTCGCAAATGTTAATCTCAGCAGTTCAGTGGTTGCTATTAGTCAGAAATGGTTTGATACAATTTCTTACTTGTATTATTTTTCATTATGCGTTGCTTAATTTCTAAATAATAATTTCTGCAGATCCGTTCTTGGAAAAAAAAAATTGGTTGTCTGTAAAGTCGGTTTACTGACGATAGTTGAACGTGACAACGTCCGTTTCTGCTTCTTTGTCGCTCGTTCCACGCTCTCGCTTGCACTTCAAGCCTCACATGGAACGCCTCAGAGCGAGGTAACGCCGCATGAGTCATGTTTTTTCGTGCGTGCAGCCGGCTCTATCGAATTATAAGACGTTGTCACGTCAAAAAATCATTAATATAAGTAGGTATATCGATTTGAAAGTCATTTACAGCAATAGTTAAAAAGCTTTGCTTCAAACAGCTTTCAAGTATCTTACACAGTTATTAAATACATTATACGAAGATGAGATAAACAACAGAATTGATTCAACATTGTGTAACTGATAATGTGTATCATAATATGCCCGCTTTACAATGGCCAGTGTTGGTCCAACAAACGCTCGACGATGATTGCCGCCATTACGGCGATTGCGAATAAACACCTACAATGACGGCCGATTATAGCCACTGGCCCTCTATCGTGATTGCCTGTACTCGCCCAACGCTGCCCATTGTGAAGAGGGCCCATTATGTATGTAAAGATTGCTACATATAAATACATTGAGGCCAATTGACCACTCACAGCAAATTGGTCCAGTATTATTATTATTATTTAAGCCTTTTGAGTCGTGCGAAATCTACGTAATAAGTAATTCAAGAGATGCATTCTGAAATATTGTTTTTGTTTATTGCCGATTATTTGGAACAAGGTTAAATATGATAGTTAAGTCGATAATACCAAAAATAAAGATATAAATCATAACTATTATTGAAGGTCGAAAGTTGAGCACTTAAATTTATCGACGGAAAATTCCTCTGTACACGATATAATTATAACTTGAATAGGCGGATCCACACAGAGCGTTCAGCGCTCGCTCTGTGAGGATATGCTTTATCAAGTTCGAAACAAGAAGAATATGGGAATATTTAATAGATTTTTCAATTTAACTGCACCTTTAATATTATATCACCATTACTCCAATAGATGAAATAAAATTTCATAAGGAAACCGGAAAAGTTGGAACGCATGAAAAATTTACCAAACAGCATTGTGACAACGTGATTTTAAAGAAATACAAGCTTACGACATTTGCACAAAATTAAAAAAAAACAAAGAAAAAACTCAACGGCTTTTTAAACTTCAAACTTTAAAAAAGCGTTTGTCAGGTCATCTCCAAATAAAATAAAAAAAAATAAGTATATTATAATATGTTGTGCAATTTGAACTATATCCTACATGAATAGAGTGTATATTGCAATGCATTGCACATTCACTGTCAGTGATTAGGACATGAAAAATGATTAGCGGTTTTAAAAGCCTTTGTGGCAAATTGAGTAATAAAATATTGGAGCTTTATGTTGTAATGGATGTCTTAGTATTTTAAATGAGTGTCCATCAATTGTCTTACAAATAGACGATTAATTGATCTACCATTCTATTTCTATTGTGATTCGGTTGAAAGCAATGTAATTGAGAAGGTATTAGTTAATTATCATGTGGAGACTTTAAGAAATACCCTTTTTGACGGTTCCTTTTCCTAAAAAAAAAGAAAATTGATTAATATATTATTATTAGTCCAGATTCATGACAACCTAATTCAATATTTTTTTGTCATTTTTTGAAGTTAAAGTTCTATAGGCGCGTTGAGAGTAATGAAAAGTCGCGTCATGGCAATACCGTCACGTCACGGAGTAAGGTGACGATTTTGGTATCTTTGAATCTTGCCGAAGATGTTTCACTCCAGACACGTGTGCTCGGTATACACGCATTTTTTTAATGATTATAATAATTTTCCTGAATAATTCTGTATACCTTGAAGCTTTCAAAACATAAATGCTTTTTTGAAATACGTAGTCTTAAACAGCATTAATACATCAGCAAGTTATATATATTGTCTCACCAGCCAGGGGTCAGAGGTGAGAATCGAACCTGTACCCAGTTTCTACAACCTAGAACTTTCTCTAGGACCTGACCTTAGCATTTTCACTAACGTTTCATCTTAATTGAAAGGGTACTGTCGTGGAGATTCTCTGCATAATATAATATATAGATTTCTATATGCAGTTTCACTTGCATTCGTCTTTAAGTTACAATGTCTCTACTACCTCATTCAATTTTCGATTCAATTTCCATATCATTTAAGTTCAAATTATCAAAAAGTAGCCTGTTCGTCTCTAATGTGTAAACTATCCTTGTGTTGAAATTCATATCAATCGTACTTACGTTTCAATTTACGTTTTTAATATTGGTAGAATGTTTTTATAGATTTTTAAGCTATTGCATAGCTTCTATCGCGGGCCTTGAGCGCAGGGACCGAATCCAGAAATTTAGTAACGAAAAACCTCACGCTCCCCACTCCGACGGGCGCGGAGGTGTGGCTTGAAGGCATAGCATGCAATAGCTTTACCGCGGCAGTCCCCGAGTGCCACACGTCTTTTTTTATCAATGACTCTACTTTATAATTACGAATAAAACCGGGTATGGTATTTCTACTCCTCCACACATTCTGATATTTATCATCATCATCATCAGCCCATATAATATTATGTACCCACTGCTGGGACACATGCCTCCTATGAGGGCACAGGCCATAATCCACCACGCTGGGCAAGTGCGTTTTTTTTTTAAAGGCACCCGGCCCACCCAGGCCAAGTGCGGGTTGGCGGATGACACAAGTCATGTCGTCGAACTTTTGATTCTTCGGCATGTCGGTCGGTTTCTTACGATGTTTTCCTTTACCGTTCAATCTATACTTATATTTATACAGCTGAAGAATTTGTTTTAACGCGCTAATCACGGGTACTACTAGTCCGATTTGAAAAATTATTTCGGTGTTAAATAGCCCATTTATCGAGGAAGGCTATAGGCTATATATCATCACGCTAAGACCAATACGAGCGGAGCCACGCTGGTAAAACCGCGGAGCACAGCTAGTTTCTGATATTATGTAATTTCTTTATAAATGCAAACAGTGTAACTTCCGCATAAATAAGAATTCTCGAAGTTCATAGAGCATAATTAGAGATCCTCGTTGCGCAAGCGCATCTCAGCATAATGACTGGCTATTGGCTAATTGATGGCTCTCTCACGATTGGTCTATTTTGAATAATGACATTCCATTTTCGTGTCTTTTTATAGTCTGTAAGAAAGTTTGAATTACGAAGCTTTTTGAAAGCATGAAACGTGGTTTGTACGGGGTGATTTTTTAACACGCTTATATTATACTAGCTGCTCCGCGCGGTTTCACCACCGTGGCTCCACTCCTGTTGGTCGTAGCGTGATAATATATAGCCTATAGCCTTCCTCGATAAATGAGCTATCTAAAACCGAAAGAATTTTTCAAATCGGACCAGTAGTTCCCGAGATTAGCGCGTTCAAACAAACAAACTCTTCAGCTTTATAATATTAGTATAGATTCACCTGTATCATTCTGTATGTTTATACAAACAGTATCTAAACTTTGTATACTTATCAAGGATAAGTGCATTCAATATCATGATTTACTCATAGCAAATGAATATACTATCAAATTATCGTTAAGTTAATTTTTAGAGGGTTATCTAAAGTTTAAAGTCAAAAAGATAAGTGAAGATAATATTATGTCAAATGCATATTTTATAGCAAGACTAGGTACACAGGTGATGGTTGTTAAAATAAACTAGCATTTGGACCACCTGTCGAACCTAATATTTAGCATTAGATTCGCTTTCAATGCATTGTCAATAAATAAAGCCTTGGCTAGCTAATCAAAGTGAAGGGTGTCAACTGTCAAATCATCTTCAAAGGTCCTAAGGCCGATTTTGTATACTTTATGTCGCAATTTTAGACCTTGCTGTGTATTAGAAGCATTAAAGTTAATAACAGTAAAGGACATGTTATTACAAATAAATGTTTGATAAATCGAGTGTCAATTATTTTTAAGAGTATAGTACTATATTATGTGTGGGTTAAGATACGATAATGGATCACTGATTGGCTTATTTTTTGTTGTGGTGATTGTGCATTTTTGAAATATGGACTTAAAAGCAATGCAATAGCCTTTCTTTTCATTTACACTGATGAGATAATTTAAAGCTCCATAGATCAACATAATATATTGCACAGAACTCCCTTCTCTACTTAAATGGGAAAGTAACTCTGTTTGTTTGTCTTTCTCGCTGTCTTCACGTCTTAAACATTGATCGAATTTGGATTAAATTTTCTACGTAGATAGTTTGATACCTGAGAAAGGACATAGGTTATTTTTGTCCCCGAATTCCCACGGGAACGGGAACTATCCGGGTTTTCCTTAGTTATTCAATAAAGAAAAGTAATCATGTTCTTAAATTACAAATAATAATTTGAGAGCATTATAACAAAAAAAAAATATTGTTCATAATTATAATAATATATGACTTGATATTTGAAATTGCTCTATCATCATATACTTAATTATTGTTATAAAGTTTCTTGCAAATTCTGTGCTGTAACTGAGTTGACAAACTATTACACACAACATTTGACAAATGACTATAAATGTGTGTTATTTAAGTTAAAATTAATCGTTTATTGACAAAGACTCGCTAAATAAATGTTTTGTTTCTTATTTGACACATACGGACAGTTGACAATGACATAACTTTTAGAAATTACATCACATACCCACTATAAGTAAACAATACGAATATGTCAATAAAAGAAAAAAAATAATAACTTAAATGGATTTTAAATTAAGTAAGAGTACGTTGAAAATGTCACTACCAAACTAGACGAAAGAAATACAACGATATCCTATCCTACTAATATTAAATAATAGATTAATGAAAAGTTGTGAGGATGTGTGTGACTGTGTGTCTTTGTTACTCTTTCACGCAAATACTACTGAACCAATTACAATAAAATTAATCACACATATTGAGGGTATTTATTATTGGATTAACACATAGGATAGGTTTTATCCCGGAAATCCCACGGGAACGGGAACTATGCGAGTTTTTCTCTGAAAACGCGGGCGAAGCCGCGGGCGGAAATCTAGTACAGTTATCATAAAATTAGTTAAAAATAAAAATCTATCGTCAAAAAAAATACTCGACAGAATCCAAAAAGAAACCTTTCAGAACACCTCTGATGACGCCCACGAAATAATAAAAACAGTTTTCACCTTTATTAACATCAATTTCACATTGTTTCTTATTTTTTGTGCAAATATTTCATCATGGATTACCTATTATAGTTATATAGCAAACTAGCTTTCCGTCCGCGGCTTCGCTTTGTCTATAACCTAATAAATTATAAGTACACTAAAACCTTCTTCTTGAATCACTCTATCTATTAAAAAAACCGCATCAAAATCCGTTGCGTAGTTTTAAAGATTTAAGCATACATAGGGATATAGGGAAAGCGACTTTGTTAAACTATGTAGTGATGACGAAATTCACAAATTAACACGTTGATCATGCGACATACTCGTTCTACCATTAATCTTGTTTCATATAATCTGATCGGCTCATGACAAATTAAAAAACTGATATTAATGCACTATTCCCACAGCGTGTGAGAAATTATTGCAGCACTATTTGTAATGGATTGAGATATTTGGTCTCTTTACGCGGTTTTGATTGGCTGATGGTACAAGAAAATCCTATTAAATGCGAGGAATAATTATTGTAACTGCATTTTTGATGTTTTATTTTAAATGAACTTTTAATTCTTAAAAAAATATAGGAGTAGTAAATACAGCATATACTGAATTTAAAAAAATCATAAAAAAGCTTTTTGTTTTCTGTATCTTGAATGGAAAATAAAAGACTAATCTATAAATACATGAATCACTGTTTTCCTTGGACTAACGATAATTTGTAAATAACTGGTTTCATTCTACATTTTATTATATTTTTTCTAACACATTTATTGTATGTTCTCACTAAATGAAGTCTTCAGTAATTTGGGCAAATATTTTAATACTTTTATTAATTAAATAATCAGCAATTAATTACAATTAGCGTGACATGTTAAGTTTTTATATAATTCGCTCCGAATACACACTACAATGACTGTGTTGATGGTATCGGGAACAAAAACCTTTCTCACGTCTGGTAATTGTAGTAATTGATAGCAAATATTTGTTTCTTTTTATCCGACTGCGAGAATGTAAGGAGGGTAATGGTTTGGGTGTGTTACCTCAATAGAAAAAAATATTTTAAATTTCGGATTGTCTGCTACATGTGTACAAACATATACATTATACATAACTAGCTGTGCCCCGCGGTTTTAGCCGCAGAGCTCCGCTCCTGTTGGTCTCAGCAATGATATAGTATAGACTAAAGCCTTTGTCGATAAATGGGCTATCTAACACCGAGAAATTTTTTCAAATCGGACCAGTAGTTCCCGAGATTAGCGCGTTCAAACAAACAAACTTCAGCTTTATAATATTAGTATAGATAAAAGTATATTTTTATTTAAAACTAAAGTTTGTAAGATATATTGGTCCTATTTTTAAACACTATTGTGTTTGGCGTGGCGAAATGTTTAAAAATTGCCCAATACGTAAGAATCACTTGAGTTCACGCTTCGCTGTTTTGGGGTCAATTTGAAACACAAACTTTAGTCTTGTGTGCATTCATTATCATCATTTTGTGTATTATGCATGAGATTAAATGTGGGATGGTAGTTTTATGGGTTATTACTGCTTAATCGAGGTAATGTGAACATTTACCAGTTATTTGTTCTTCATTCGCAAACTATATAATTTTATATAATAATAATATATTATTTGTCTTAAGTTATTCCGTTATTATAAACTGTATTGTTTACCTTGTGTTTGATAGAATCTATACTAATATTATAAAGCTGAAGAGTTTGTTTGTTTGAACGCGCTAATCTCGTGAACTACTGGTCCGATTTGAAAAATTCTTTTGGTGTAAGATAGCCCATTTATCGAGGACGGATATAGGCTATATAATATCATCACGCTACGACCAACAGGAGTGGAGCCACGGGGGTGAAACCGCGCGGAGCAGCTAGTCTTATATATTATGAAGGATAAACAGAAACACTAAAAATAGCGATACATTTTTCGCAACACTTTGTTTGCTAGTACGAAATTTATCGTATAAAAGTATCATATTTTAATAAGTTCTAGCCAAATATAAGATAATTGCAATAAGTAGAAATATCATATTTAAAATATTTAACTTCTTTAGTTCCGCTTGTGCGTCAAAATAACACTTTTTAGTTGTAATAAGCAATTTATTTCTGTTATATAAATTACTACGCATTACGCTCACGGCACGCGAACAATCAAATTATACACTATACTATAAAAATACAACAATAATATTACCGTTAATTTAATATAATGGTATGTTGGATGAATTTGACGAATAATTTTAGCATTATTTGTGTATAATATACTTATTACATGTTGAACTCGCGAGTGAATGTAATGGGTGATAAATCTCATGTTTTTTACAAGGCTGTGTTGGAAAGGGTGTTTTTTGAGCATCTATATTGTACTCAAAATATAATATTATGTTAGGTACTAATTATTGTATGTATGTTTCTTGGCCATGCTCTATAATGTTAACAGCTGAATAATCTTTACTTTAAAAGATGTCAATAGATTTGTTTTAACTGTGATAATGACACTTAATGATAATGAAACTTAAGTTCTAAAACTATTGTTACAGTACTCCAAAATTAATAATGCACATGCAAATCTTCGCTAATTGTCGTATTTCCGAAAACACTCGAATCATTGAATCGTAAGAGCCCTAAACAATGCACTTGCA
This sequence comes from Colias nastes, assembly GCA_907164665.1. Classification (NCBI taxonomy): domain Eukaryota; kingdom Metazoa; phylum Arthropoda; class Insecta; order Lepidoptera; family Pieridae; genus Colias; species Colias nastes. Next base: position 26,687 of record CAJQZM010034302.1, read on the forward strand.
TTTTACACCTTGTTCAAAAGAAATAGAAGTCAATTCACGGTCATATACAATCAAAAACAAATCGGGCGGTAGGTGACGGTAGCCTGTCAGTCAAAAAACTCAAAAATCCGCCAGTCGTCTTTAAATATTGGTGGTGACTGCACGTGTTCTCTCTGTGTGGAATTATATAGAGCTGCTATTACATACGAAGGGTATGGTAAGGTATGTATTGGTTATGTTTTTAAAGGTGAATTGAATTATCAATTAATCGATGAAATGATTTACACAGGTGATGGCAGTAGGGAAAGTGAAAATGAAGAAGAGCATAATGAAAGTTCCGATGTATCTAAAATGTCAGAAATAAAGATAATCCCTGATTTTGATTGTTTTTATTTTTATTTTTTTGTAATTGTCTTATGACAATAATATGACAATAATATAATATTATTATTGAAGAATGATCAGTACTGTAAATACTTTTGAACTAAGATTTTAATGATTAGATTTATATGGTTTAAATGTAAACCTGTGTTTGAAAACCATATTTTATACAATATAAATTTTGTGTTATTTTAACCTTCTTTTCTTCCATCATTACACCAGCTTCAGTAATACACTTTAAAAGTACTATAAAATTTTCCAAGTAAATGAATCCAACAAAGACATATTCGCAATCGTGGGTTTATCCTCGCTATTTACTTACAAGATATTATCGAAACAAAATCGTTACTTACAAATCAATATTAATCTCTTTTAGCACAAAACACATAATTTTACTAAATTATGCATGAAGAAAATGCATTTAACCACTCTATATACATATCGTTTTCGGAAGCTCCGGGAATATGACAGTTGCCGAACAGTGACGAAGATTTCTATGCGCATTATTACTTTTGGATTACTGTACTATTTTCGATACCTTAATATTTGACTAAAATGCTGCTTTGTAGATCATAATAATGGACTAAAATGTTCTGCTCAATTTCATCGTACCTACGTCGAATAGAACACTAAAAAGGTATGGCACCAAAGAGAGTACAAATACTACGTTAGTATATGGCACTAGGGGCTAGAAATATAAGTAACAGTTGTCATGTGGTAGGTAGGTAACATTAAATACGAGCGAACTTGCGAGCGAATTTGTTCAGCAGTTACCTACATAAATATACTTTAACAAATCTATAGCTCCATAAATTAGCTTCAATCTGTCAGTGACATATGCATCGAATCATGTATTGTTAATCAAGGAAGTCGATTTTGCATTTCAAAACGAGCGTTGCAGAATCGATATTTGGCGAATCGATTCATTGGTTACATCACTCGGTCTCGATTCGTGACAATGGATGTGGTATCGTAAAACATAATATTATTATATAGATAGAAATTTGTTGTAAGTAGTACGTAACATCGTTTGAATGCTATCTAGCTTAGATCTAGATTTTAAAAGTAAACTTTTATCTTTGTAACTATCTATTTTTGGTAACAACAATGCAATGTTAAAGTTATATAAAAGTGAATTCACATAATATTTAGTATATTATGTTGCTTAATAAGGAATGGATGTTTAACAATTTTTATTGTTTTCTAATTTTAAGAGAATGTGTTGGTTTTCCAGACAGTTTTAATAAGGCACGAGAAGTCAATTACCTCTATATTTTTGTTGTAATTTATGCAGTAGATAATTATTTTCTTAGTCTTATTAAAAATTGCACATGAAAAGTTACAATTCAGTAACATAATGTACTACGCTGGCCAAGTACCTACGAGTTGGCAGATATCACATATCTACTATAGAACTTTTTAGTTTTTGGACATGTCGGTTTTTGCACGATGTTTTCCTTCACCGATGAAGCAGTGGCATGAACTTAAGAGTCCTAATACAAAATTGCGCTGGACGAAAGCTAGTATTTTTACGTTTGAACGCGATCATCGTGTAGTCGAGAAGCAAAGGCTGAAAGCGCTCAAAGTGGAAACATTATAGGACCTTATTATCTCGTTATCGTCTACTCCACCAATTCTAATCTAGTATCGTGGGCTTCCCGACTACTACGGGCGGGAAAAACGTACTTTAGTAATTTTGTGTCTGACGGAGCAGCGCAACACGTCCTACTCCCTAAAGCGCGGAGCGCGGTCTGCCGTAACAGCGTTTGCGCTCCCGTATATAATCGAAAATTCTAGAGAACTTTAAAATATTCCATTACTTTCATAAATCATATAATATGTATTTTTTTGATTGCAAATTTTTAAGCATAAATCTATCATTTAATGTGTATTTTTTATTTATTTTTTACTCTGTTGTATGTTTTAGAAATTCGACGCCAAATACACATAAAATTTCATCAAAGTAAGGCTATTTTAACTTAGATTTTCTTTGAATTTTTGAATAAAAGTACTTAAATTGCCTCGAACGTATTTTAGGATGTCTCAGTGTCTTTACTGTTGTATATTTTATATGAAAACTTCTTCTTTTAAATTCCGTGTAAACTACAAAGACACGAACGTCCCGCATGGAAAAAATTGAAACACGCCTCAGGTTATTGGCTATTAAACAAACTGGACAATGAATATCAATAAATTGTCTCGAACATATTTTAGATATTGAATGAATCTTTAATTTAAGATAATAAAACACATTGTTACTAATTTAGTTTTGTTAAACGAGCGCCTAAAGAATTACAGAAACAAGTCAAAATCACTCTAAAATCGATATGGACTCTTAATGTGTAGATAAATTGATAAATCTATTAGATAGACTTAATTTATTCGTAGAACAAAGCTTTTACAAATCTTAAATTAATAATATAAAGGAAACAAATATGTACCCTTGTACACTATTCTCACTTCTATTTTCCTTAAAAAAGTGAGAATAGAAGCAATATTCTCTGAAGGCTTTAGCATAATAATTAGTATAATCTTTACGGATTTGAGATCATAGCCGTCGAACCGCTGTCGTTTTATGAAGTCAGAGGCTTAACCACAGAGCTGCAATTATCTTTCAATTGTGTAATAATTTAATTATTCATACATACTCATAAATAATTACAGAATTAAGAGAAAGGAAGTATTTTAAATGAGAGTTTAACAAGATGCAACATGCATTACGCGTGTAAAATGACAACATTCGTATATACAGTACTCCAAAATTAATAATGCGCATGCAAATCTTCGCTAATTATCGTATTTCCGTATACACCCGAATCATTGAATCGTAAGAGCCCTAAACAATGCACTTGCATTTTACACCTTGTTCAAAAGAAATAGAAGTCAATTCACGGTCATACACAATCAAAAACAAATCGGACGGTAGGTGACGGTAGCCTGTCAGTCAAAAAACTCAAAAATCCGTCAGTCGTCTTTAAATGTTGGTGGCGACTGCACATGTTCTCTCTGTGTGGAATTATATAGAGCTGCTATTACATACCCTTCTTCGTTTTGTTATTAAAGTTGAATTGAATTAATCGATGAAATGATTATTTACAGAGATGATAGCAGTAGGGAAAGTGAAAATGAGAGAGAACAGCATAATGAAAGTTCCGATGTATCTACAATGTCAGAAATAAAGATAATCCTGATTTTGATTGTGTTTTTTATTTATTTGTAATTGTAATAATATTGTGGAATGATCAGTAGGTACTGTAAATACTTTTGAACTGAGATTTTAATGATTAGATTTCTATGATTTAAATTTAAACCTGTGTTTGAAAACCATTTTTTACAATATAAATTTTGTGTTATTTTAACCATCTTTTCTTCCATCATTACACCAGCTTCAGTAAGACACTTTAAAAGTACTATAAAATTTTCCAAGTAAATCAATCCAACAAAGATATATTCGCAATCGTGGGGTTATCCTCGCTATTTACTTACAAGGAATTATCGAAACAAAATCGTTACTTACAAATAAATATTAATCTCTTTTAGCACAAAACACATAATTTGACTAAATCATGCACGAAGAAAATGCATTTAACCACTCTATATACATATCATCTTCGGACGCTCCGGGAATAATTATGACAGTTGCCGAACAGTGACGAAGATTTCTATGCGCATTATTACTTTTGGAGTACTGTAATTACTTTAAAATTCTAAATAAATGGTACTTAAGTATAGAAACCTTTGGAAATTGGCTATGCATTTTCTATATCGAAAAGTTTTGCTCAATTATTTACTTTGCAGTTAATAGCTTTATTTTAGGAAATTAGAAGCTCAAAAACTATTCATGGACCATTTTCAAAAAAAATATTAGTAGAAACAGAAAGCTACATTATATGAGGAAATTGGGCTTTTTTAATTATTAAACAATCTTGATTTGAACTTTAAAAAAAATATTAATATTAATAATGTTAAATTTAAATTAAAAATGTATTTTTTAAACAACCTGTATAATGTGGTATCATGTCGCGAGCACAGTCATGAGCGCGCTGTGCATCGAAGTTATCGTGGATAGATTGCATTGCATGCCGGACAAATCTTTGTGGTTTTTGGCATGTCAATTTGTGTTAAATGTATTTTTATATTTTATTTTTAATAAAACTTAGCGTTTTTCAAATAATAACTACTAGCTTACCGCCCGCGGTTTCGCCCGCTTTGTGTAAAACCTAATAAATTATATACTTAAACCTTCCTCTTGAATCACTCTATCTATTTAAAAAAAACCGCATAAAAAACCGTTGCGTAGTTTTAAAGATTTAAGCATACAAAGGGACATAGGGACAGAGAAAGCGACTTTGTTTTATACTATGTAGTGATGAATATTAGGGCTATCCTCACCTATAGGTTTAATAACTATGTATTTAAATAGCTTTGTGTTGATAAAGACTGGTTATTATGTTTTTCTTCCGCTAGTAAGTAATAAAAGGTCAAAGTTAATACATGTTGGTCAGCATTTTTCTAACCAAACAAGACAGCACATGTGCGCAATTTCTCTAGTTTTCTAATAATTGATATGATGTAATCGGCTTGGGAAAGGTCAAAAAATGATGACTAATGATAGAGTATACAGTATTCTGTTACATGCGTTTTGTTTACGACATAGGTAGTTTATGTAATGCGTGTGGACAGGCGGGTGGAACGCGACGTTTTTTACGTTTTTATCGGTGGTATTGTTTAATCTGTGGTGTATTTGTTGTAGAAGTAAACAAATTAAATTTATTTAAAAAATATGATGTGGTGTTACGATAGGTTTTATATATTTTTTTGTATGATACAAACATAATAATATTGTAGATAAGTTAATTTGATTAGTAAACTAAAAACTTTTCTCTTGATATCAAAATTCATAAGAAATTGTAGTTTAAAATTATGTAGTAAAATATTTTTAACACACTTACTACAACAAAGAAGCATAATAATATTATGACAGGCAGCTTTGAAAAAGAGCATAAGAATTTCGGACATATTGAAACATTGAGAATAAAATATCTTGCCACTGTAAAAATGATTAATCCCAACAAAAATAATAAATGAAGATTAACAACATCTTTTAAATTTTAACACTAAAGTTACAAAAGCGAAAAGCATCCTTTTTAAATTTTAAAATACGAAACAAAGCTAATGAGCAAGTAATCAATCTGCATGATAAATAACAATTAATGTTTTTTTTTTCAATTGCGCAATACGTCTAGCACTAAGCATTGTCTATTGTGGGTTCGATTCCCAGCGGGTGACGTGTTAACAATGGCTTATCTTCAAAGCAATTTAATTAGAACTTGATTGATTGCTATTTGTAATTTTTAACGTAAGCTTTAAATTTTGAATAATTTACTGAAACTTGGGAAGAACTATATTATACATACTACATAATCACTTTTCAGACAATTGAGAAATTTGATAGATATTTTTTTATTCTAAATTTTGTCTGAAAGTACAACATTGACTATTTATTGTTTTCAAAGGAATTTCTTGTATAATTAAATTCAATACATTTAATAAAAAGCACTTTAATGAGTGTTAAATAGCGCTCAAAGCCAGCTCACTCCTGCCTCACTTACGATATAATATGAAAATCGGTGTGTTGTTCCTTTGGAAGATTTTTTTTTTAATTGTGTACCTATATAATAATAAATATTAATTTTTAATTCCAGATGCTGCGGTGGTGTGTTGCGGTAGCGCTGCTGGCGCTCGTCTGCGCGGGCGCATCCGATACACACTCGAGTCGCTTCCGTAAGTGTTTACAATCAAGACATAATAAATTCCTATATTCAATACAAGTATTTCTTTCATTGGAATTAAAGATAGTGATTTTTATTTTTAAATGTAAGAGTGAAAATTTTTATTAGCATTAATTAGCAGTTTTATGTTTATTATTTCTTATCAGAGGTTGTAAGGAAGCCAGTAATAATGTTGACCCCAACTATTACAAATCAATTCTAATTTTTTATAGAAGAAAAAACCTCTAAATTACTGAACCGATTTTGATATAATTTTGGAGTTGCGATAATTGAAAATTCAAACACAAAGTTAGTATATTTTATTGAGATTATAATTTGTTGAGCAAGCGACGCAAGGGCGAAAGCTAGTGCTTGTATATAATTTAGAAAAATTCTCAGTTACATTTAAATTTATTATCTTGAATTGTCCTTTTAGTTATTTATAGCTATTGTATTATAAATTTATTTTGTGCTAACAAATATGTGTTTCTAGTTATAGTCTCTAATATTTGTGTCAGTATAACCCACAATGTAAGTTAATGTACTAACTAATACTATTTTTACAGAACTGAAAAAAATAAGATCTAGAAACGGTACGTACACAACACATTAAAAGGGTCTTTCAGGGAATCAATTTTATTTATCACTATCACACAAAAAAAATTGGTTGTCTGTAAAGTCGGTTTACTGACGATAGTTGAACGTGACAACGTCCGATTGTGCTTCTTTGTCGCTCGTTCCGCGCTCTCGCTCGCACTTCAAGCCTTACATGGAACGCCTCAGATGAGTCAGAGCGAGGTAACGCCGCATGAGTCATGTTTTTTTCGTGCGTGCAGCCGGCTTTATAGAATTATAAGACGTTGTCACTTCAAAAATTATGAACCAATTATCCCTTAGGTATAACTCAAACAAAGAGAATATAATATAATTTATGATTACTATTCAAACTATGTACAGGGTGTCCCGCCGTCGCGTCGCGTCGGTATACTAAGCGCATTAAAACATAATATACATAGTTTTGCTTACACTGATTACGTAAGAAGTACTTAAAAAAAATATGATGTCAATATATTTTTATTAGATTTTTCATAAACCGATTCGGAACGGAATATACTTCTCTGCTAAAAATGTGGGCACTTTGTCTATAAAATATAATCTTGGGAGAAAGGGCGTATTCCCATTTAGTACACATAGAGTTTTAAGAAATCATCCAAAAGAAAAAAATACGTCTGAAATTTTATAAGTATTTTTACGTAATCAAAACTATAAATTCCATTGAGCTTAGTACACCGACGGTGGGACATCCTGTATATTTATATCTTTTAAATTCCGCATGTATTTTATCACCTTTAAAATTAAAGGGTCGTGGATATTTCGTAATGGCTCTCACTTTGCTTAGACCAACACTGGAACACAGCTTTTTTCTTTTAAATTGGTTTTCGTGTATTTATTTTAAATATTGGTTTTGGAAGGATATGGTTGATTAAGGTCTAATTTATAGAACGTTTTCTATTTAACAGGTTTCTAACAAATTATTAGTTTTACTTCAGTATTCTAATTGTTGGTGAAGCTGCAGCTGTAAATTCTTCGGTTGTAATTGTATTCGTTTTCCTAATTTCCTTTTTTTCGATTGAAGTTATTACAATAACAAGAAATGTATCTGGAAGATTTTCTGAATTAACAACATTGGGTCGTCCATTTTCTGTAATTCTTTTAATAACAAGTAATGTATTTCATAGTATATCTGGATTAACAACATTGGGTCGTCTTTTCCCGTAATATTCTTCTCTACTAATTTTCAGGTTTGGACATTAATAGGCGATATTCCCAGCATGGTTACTAATTAGTCAAATTATCATCGACCATAATATTTAGAATAATACCTTCTAGAATTCTTCGACTTGTGTAGTTAGTTAACGTCTTCTTCTCTTCATGGAGAATCTATCTTAGGTGATGGTATTAACGTTCAAAGTTATTTCCTATCATTTTCCTGATATCAAGGAAATTTTTCAGCTGAACATGGCGATTCAGATGAAATGATAAGTCAACTTCTGCATTGGATTCAGGGATTTTCTCAGCAAAGGAATAGAAAAGGTCTGTGTTAGGCTAATATTAGTGCATACGTTTATTTAATTTATTGTTATAGGTATTTCAGTCAATTCCTGGACACCATATTGTTTTCATCGAGTCGAATTACTACTGACTGAAAATAGGATGTAACGACTTACATTAAAATAATTTTGTAAATAATTTTGAAGTTTAGTTTTAAGATCACCAAATCACAGCTAAGCGTTGCAGTACATTTTCACTATTGGCAAATTTATAATTATATTTGCGAGATTTTAATATTTAATTTCAATAATTTCAGCTCGCCAGTATTTCGGAGGGAAGCCTGAAAGACCACGACCTTTTGAGCCCGCTTCTTACCTCCCACCAGTGACGGGATATCCTCCAGCAGGGTCGCGGCCAACGCCATCCTACAGTGAAGGACCTTCACCAACATACCAACCAAGCTCGCCGTACCAACCTTCAGAACAACCTTCTCAACCGAATTATCCCTCAAGCTTCCAACCAAACCAGCCAACTTCGCCAACATACCAACCACCACAAACTTCTTATCAACCCCCACAGACATCTTATCAACCGCCGCAAACGTCGTACCAACCCCCTCAAACTCCTGAACAACCTGCGGAAAAACCATCACATACTTATCAACCCACATTTTTCCCTAATCAACAAGTAACAAACCAACCAAGCCAACCTTCTCAAAACCAGCCCGAGGCGGATGAACCAACCCAAGACGGATTTATACCTAACCAAACGTCTCCATCTCAACCTAATCTGCCAAGCAATCCTGAAGGAACTGCACCAACATACGAAACATCTCAACAAACAGAGGGAACTCAAAAACCACAAGAGAACGACTATGTTCCAGCTCCTTCAGAACCTGATGATGACGACAGACATCCTCCACATATTCACGCTATTTCTGTTGAATGTGGCAAAGAAATGATGACAATTAACATCGAGTTCAACAAAGCTTACAATGGAATCATCTACTCCCAAGATCACTACAAAGAATCTGAATGTATTTACGTCAGGGAAAACTCGAATCAAGCAAAATACTCTTTCACCGTTAGTTTAAATACATGTGGTACAAGATTCTTCAGTGATTTCGAAAATGAGGGACAGGCTTATCTTGAAAACGTTTTGGTATTGCAAAACGAACCAGGAATTCAAGAAGTCTGGGATCATATACGCAGAGTGAGATGTCTATGGGAAGGAAATCTGACTAAGCAATTAGTGTCTTCATTGAGTGTTGGTATGTTGAATCAAGTGACAAGCAATTTCAGCGGTGATACAGCCATGGCTCGTTTGGACATTCAAACTGGTAGAGGACCTTTTGCACCCGAAGCAAACGGCTTAATCAAGATTGGAGAAGTCATGACTCTTGTAGTTTCTGTCACAGGAGACGCCGGTTTTGACATCCACGTGCGAGAATGTATAGCCAGAGACGCGGATAACAACAACGTTGTACCTTTAACCGATTCAAATGGTTGCGTGCTCAAACCGAAACTATTTGGAGCGTTCCAGAAAACTAGAGAAACTGGTAACACAGGTGCGTCTATAATCGCATACGCGTACTTCAACGCTTTCAAATTCCCAGATGAGATGGACCTAATCATTCAATGTGAAGTCGAATTGTGTAAGACAGACTGTGAAGTGTGTCCAAACCCGGGAAGCACAGAGCCCAGAAGGAAAAGACGAGACGTCATTCACGTGGGCAATAGAACTATGGAGCCAGTGACTACAATTGGGAAAGGCTTAAGGGTTGTGTTTGCTGAAGATTTGCCTAGAGAGCCAGATTTCTGCGTATCTCCTGTAGCAGCAATATGGGGAGGATTCATGGTACTTCTAGGATCTTTGATGAGCAGTATCATAGTGTCATTCTGTTGGCAAAAAGCACACAGCGACGTGAAACTATCATAATAATGTAATTTATATTTATACTCAGAAGTACAAAAGGTTTTGAAATTTACAGAAAATTAAGAAGTGTAGAAAATAATCGGTATTGTAGATAGATGCTGTAATATACTTTTAATATTAGATTTTAAGATAAACTTTTATAAAGATCCTGTAGTAAAAGATAGGTTGAAAATCTATGGATTTCAGTATTTTGTAACGAAACACTGCCAATAATGCCTGATAGTTACTTTAACTCAGTTTTTTAATAAATAAGAAGTCATTTCATAAGCTTTTAGTTGCCTATTTTTAACAAAATTACATGAACATAATGTTAGATAAAATAAGTATGTATTTTTAATTTATATGTGATGTACATAATAGTTTAAATAAAAAGTTTAAATATTATTGGTTTGTTTTATTTTAAGCCTTATGTAGCCTATTTATAGTACAATGAAAATTTATAGCAACATTTTTTGAATAATTACTTTTGCTTTTATAAATAGAAACTATAATTAATTTGGTGTTTATGGAAAAAAACATATGATTTAAGATAGGATTATAATATAATTATTTATCTGTATTCTGCCACGTTGTCATTTCATACGTGTAACCTTGGTAGGGATAGCAAAAAAAATATATTTTTATTTTGATATTTTTATTTTGGATTGGATAGTAAAATAAAAATAAACTAAGAGTCTAGTTTCGTTCTTGCTGGTTCCGCCGATAGAAATCACATTAAAATTTAATAAACGGTTAACTTAATTTTATTATAATTTATACACTACGTACACGAAACAAGTCGAAATATAAAACAATTTAGATACTTGAAGCTTGAACAATATTTATTTATAAAATTAATCACTACAGAGTATAAAGTTGTTGTCATTGTCTGCCCGTCCCTATATGTATGCTTAAACCTTTAAAACTACGCAACGGATATTAATATTTTTAAAGATACACTGATAAAATGAAAATATATAATTTATTAGGTTTTGGACAAAGCAGGTGAAGTAGCGGGCGGAATAGTGAAAATCGATGATAAAGAAATAAACTAAACTAGATTTCTACCCGCGTTTTCGAATAGTTCCCGTTCCTGTGAGCTCCCACAATGTCTTATTCTGGGTCAAGTATACCAAATTTCATTGTAATCGGTTCAGTAATATTTTCATGAAAGGGTCACAAACATCCATCCATCCTCACAAACTTTGGCATTTAAATAATATTAGTAGGATATTTTATTTTTTGCTATCTGTACATAAACGTAACAATAAATAATACTATCTAATATTTACACAAAGATAAACAGATGAAATGCTCGCACTGCGTATACTTTAATTACTAATTAAATATATTTAAACGATTAAAACTGTCTGTTATTGTTTACAATATTTATATTTAATGGCACTTTTAACCACTTTTGACGTAATCAAAGACGAAAGTGTAATAACATTATTATAGAACGGCTTAACCGATTTCGTTTATCTTTTTTTATAATATTCCTTGAAGTACGAGGATGGTTCTGAAGGAGAGAAAACATAAACATGTACCACGGGCGAAGCCGGCGCGGGCCGCTAGTATAATAATACATTTTACTATTATCAATTCAATATTCAAATATATTTTTTTAAATATTGTTTACAACCTCTCTCCTCTTCACCTACCATAAAACTACTAAATACTAAATTCATTATCACTTAAATAACTTAACATTTGTTCAGTGTCTGTGTTATTCGTCTTAACTAATTGTTAACTTAAAGATAAGTAATGTATTTGAGAAACCGAAAATACAGAGAGAAATGATCACGATGAGCTTGCATTTTTTCCTGTTATATACTAATATAGTATACTGTTCTGCCTGCTACAAGCTGAAAAAAGTAGCCGAATTGATCGATTACGCTTCGCAGCACATTTGGGGATTCATTTTTATTACCTATATAGAATATAGATTAACTGTTTACTATTGCAGCTATCCTGTAGCTTTTTTCGCATGGATTTCCTCAAAAAAATAAGTTTAACAGATGCAAGCAAGTTTATCACAAGAATGCAAAACTAACCCTAGTCCATCGAGATAGTATGTACTACGTACTAGAGAGGCGATCGCTACTAC
>CAJQZM010034306.1:0-31378 GCA_907164665.1 Colias nastes
CTGTGTTTCTTAAGCTACGTTTTTACACGCTTTTTATTAGCTTCACCTGTATGTTTGTATGTTTGTTTGTAACCGACTTCTTTGGGCGCGATTTTGACCCACTTTAAACGGCCAGATTTCGTTCAAACTTTATAGATTTATTGAGGACCGATGACAATACACTAATTTGATAAAGTTATTCCATTTTTCAATTTGCAAAATATGATTTTTGTTAATTTATATAATTTTCATCTATAGTCGATAAGGCAGGACTCGATGTTAATTTTTATTTCCAATAATTATCTTTAGCCGTTTTCTCTAATATTGACAAATTTTTGTATACTAAAGAGAATTTTAATTCTACAAAACAAATAATAGTTAAAAAAAAATCATATTATGTTCACTCAACAAAATTATTTCGTTATTGTAACCGAATCTTTCAATTATTTAAAAAAAATAGTTTTGTTGAAGTAATAAATCGATTTGTTAAAGCAACGGAATAGCTTGTTCAAGTAAAAAATTTTATTGATAAGAAAATTATTTTGTTATTGCAACAAAAAAATTTATTACAATAACAAAGCGATTTTGTTAAAACAACAAAATTAACTTCAGAGCAGTGAAAACTCATTTGTTATTGCAACTTAGTTCATCTTGTTAAATAAACTAGTTGATTTGTTATTGTAAGTAAATTCATTTTTTATCACAGCATATTTTTTTGATTCCTTTAACTAACAAGGCTATAATACTAAAAATAGTTGCCAAAATAAGGCGAAAAAAATTTTTCGATCGTAAAGCACTCTCTGATGCTTCGCATCATGAGTCGTGCAATAGTTTAAAATTAAAAAAACAAGCTGTTATAAATAATCCAAACTAAAAAGTAGAAAATAAATAATAGTTTAAAAAAACTAAAAAACACGCTTTTTATAGAAAACCGAACTAAAAAATAGAAAATAAATTTAAATGAATTTAAATTAAGAAAATAGTGTTAAAAATTTCAATGAATATAAATGAATAATAGTGTGAGTAAAAAAAAATATTTTATTTAAAAAAAAGCGTGGGGTGCTTCTTAAGATATTATCGAAATGATAATCACTCTACTCATATCTGTCAATAAAATATCTATAACCATTGACACCATGCACCCCACGCTTTTTTAGTTCGGTTTTCTATAAAAAGCGTGTTTTTTAGTTTTTTTAAACTATTATTTTTTAACAATCTAGCTCAGTATAAAGTAATCAGCAGCTCGTGTAGTCGTTTATCTCGTCAAATATGACCCTATTTTCAAAAAAACGTAAACATTACGACATAGTTGAATCCGATGAAGATGAAAGTGAAGAAGAAGCGGATATGGATATTTTATGTGTTATTTTGTCGTTAAAAGAGTCCAGTCACGGTAGCTTGTTACCTCACACCATACGTGAAAAATACGGAGAATTTAATTGAAGAATTGAATTAAGACACAGCGCAGCATGGCAGAGCTCCATAAAAACATAGCACAGTTCGGCACAGCGCGGCTCAGCACGGCGGGTAGCGCGCCTCGCTCGAGACTGCTGCGTTTTTAAACAGAGCGTAGCCTCACACAGCGCAGCACAGCATGGTTTGTTTGTATCCTCATTAAAATATTAAACGAGCGAGTTGACCAAACACAGCACAGCGCAGTACAGCGCAGCATAGCTCGATGTTGATTTGTCACCCTATGAGTTAATCTAACAGTAATTCATTGTACATGACATATCTAGTTCAGGTTCGCTACAGATGTGGGGAACTTAAAGGTCTTATAAATTATCTAACGTCGACCCTAATATAGTTTTAGTATTATAATGTCCACCTGTGATTTGTTATCAACTACCTTGTTAAGCTTTTGTGTAGAAGCATTGGACATTTCTATATCTTTATTGATATAACGTTAAAACATGTAAATGAAAAAAAAACAATAAAACAGGCTCAAACTCTTGAAATTATTGTAATGTCACCGATCCTTGAAAAGTTTACAATTTTTGAATTAAATCTGTCTTTAAAGTGGGTCAAAATCAAGTCTAAGGGAGTCATGTACGTACACAGGTAAGGTAACACACGTGTACAGGTAAAACAAGGGTAAAACGAATAAAAATAACTGTTACTTAATATGTATGAAGTTGGTATGAAGCAACGTCTTAATGATGTGTTGAAGCAATGAATATATTTATGAATGAATGAATAAATATAAACTATTTTTCTTATATGTTCATGTAGTATATTATAATATTTATTTATGTTAAAATTGAAGGTAAACATTAGACTTTTTATAACCTATAAGGTGTCGCTGAAAATCAGCTCTACAGTGAAAGCCTATCTATGCTTTTAGTGTAAAATACTGAGCGGCAATCCTTTTAGCATGTAGGTTGTTAAGTAGATTGTTAGTACATAAATTGTTAATGTATAATATTGCCTATTTGCTGATAGAGTTTTATTATTATACAAACATATCAAAAAGGGTCCATCACCTGATGCAATATTTCCGTAGCATTACAAACGAGGTCACTTACAGAAAGGTCGATAGGGTCGGAATTTCCTTGTTTCCATTATTATTAATAGCTTAGTTCCCTTTTTCATATAATTCCACACTTCCGTATAGTGTAGGAACCGATATATATTTACAATAATCAAATAAATGATATTGTAGAGTATTTTCCTGTAAGGTTACTTAAACTTGTAGATGGTTGGACGCCAAAGTCTTCATTATTTATTCATACATTAATTAAGCAAAATAAGTTTAACAATTAATTTTAAATAAATACAAGCTGTATACTTGAATACGCATTAAAGTAAGTATGTTTCTTGACAAAGGAATAGATTGGGAAAAGTCTTCGATGCTGTATTCTTATCACATATCTATACATATAATAAATCTGTAGAAGGGTCAATTCTGTACATTGAAAATATTGAAAAAATAAATAGCAAGGGGTGTTACTGGATCGATACCAAACCCAAATATGTCATTAAAAATTTTTTTGTCTGTCTGTCTGTATGTTCAGGCGTCACGTGAAAACTAACGGATCGATTTCGATGAAACTTGGTATAATTATAACCTTATTATCCTGAGCATAAAATGGAATACTTTTTAATCTGGAAAAATACGTAGAAAAAAAAAATATTAAGCAAGCATCTACGAAATTATAATTTATTTCAATGATTCATGATTCGTATGTAAAATAACAAATGGGAGTCGTAAATTAAATGAATGGCTCTTGGACCAATAATCATACTGAGCTGAGATATTCGCTTAATGTAATTATTATTGATTTTGTATTAGGGTGCTTACACACTACACTGAATAGTGTGTGACTTGGTTTGGAAATAAATAAATATTTTTTATATTTTCATTATTTCTGATAAGAGAGTTTCACACACGTATGGAACGTGGTTGGGAGTAAAGATAGAAAGAAAAACTATTGGTATCGCCATTTGCAAAGTATGGAGAAATATCGCTACTAATATGATTGTTTATCGATTAGCATGTAAAAATACCAATTCAGAATAAATAAATATTTCGTAACTTTTCCATTAATATCTTAATGGAAAAAAATATATATATACAGGGTGTCCCACTTTCGGTATACTAAGCGCAAAGGGACTAGTCGTTTTGCATACGCTGAGTACGTAAAAAATACTTATAAAATTCCAGACGCATTTTTTTTTAAATAGAGGAATTCTCAAAATTCCATGTGTACACCCATAACAAGCAACCCGCCCAACTTTGCCACCCGCACGTGAGCTATCGTTTAAGATTATGTTTTCATAGACAAAATGCTCACATTAGCGAAGCGGTATATGCCGGCTGCGCGAAGCTAGAGAAGAATACATGGATTTTAAGGAAAAATTTAGCAAAAAATTTTTCACGTAATTTTGTTATTTAAGTATTTTTTATGTGATCAGTATATTCAAAACTACAAGTCCCTTCGCGCTTAGTATACCGAAAGTGGGACACCCTGTATATATATATATATATATATATATCACTACATAGTATAAAACAAAGTCGCTTTCCCTGTCCCTATGTCCCTTTGTCCCTATGTCCCTTTGTCCCTATGTCCCTTTGTACGCTTAAATCTATGAAACTACGCAACGGATTTTGATGCGGTTTTTTTTAAATAGATAGAGTGATTCAAGAGGAAGGTTTATATGTATAATAACATCCATTAAATAGTGGAGAAGTACTGTTATTTTTGAGGTTTCTAATGTGATGTCGTAAATAATTACATTTTTTACGCTTACATTGCAAACGCAGGCTGAACCCTACGAGTTTTATCAAAATAATGTACTAAGTATTGTACACATTGAAAAGGTCTACAGAAAAGTCCGTGATGGTATATGTCTATCTCTTATGGATAACCCACAATAACTTTTTTTTGTCATTTACTTTTTACGACAAATAATGGCTAATTTTCGAAGCGATTTTAACCAATACAGCATTAATCCTTAACCAATTAAATACCTTGAATACGTTGTTCATTTAATATAGATCTATATGGCCCTTTACACCGTATGATTTAAGTGAATATTTTCGAAGATATTACAGATTTAAAAATTGCGGGACGTAGCGTTTGCGGCGGTACCGGCCGGCCGCCCGGCTATATATTTTATACCCGTGCGAAGCCGGAGCGGGCCGCTATGTTTTTATATACAACGTTCACAGTTTTTCAATTTTCTGTAGTGTATTTAGTATCAGTGTGGTATCAGCATTGCACCCGTGCGAAGCCGGGGCGGGTCGCTAGTATATTATATAATAGATATATATAAAGAGTTATGTTCATATAAAACTAACGTTAATTTAAATATAACCACAAAAAAACTAAATTTACATTACAATTTGATCTATTTAACAGTTACAATCTAACAAAAAAACCTACATAGTTATATTCATTTATTACTTTTCATTTAGATCCACCACTTAAACACAAAACACAACTATCAGAAAATCTTATAGCTACTTCAGTAATTTGGCTCACAGCCTTGTTAGTTAGCGGTTAACCACGAGGTCCTTAGTTAAATCGTCGGTGGACAGTTATAATAAAAGTTTACATTTGGCAGAACAGCCTTTACTTGATCCTCTTGTTACTAGAGAAATAATAAAATCATAATTCAATTCAAATGACTGATCGGTTGGCTTGGTTGGTAGTGGCCCTGCCTTCCAAGCCAGAGGTCGTGGGTTCGATTCCCACCCGGGGCAAATATTTGTGTGAAGAACATAGATGTTTGCTCTGTGTCTGGGTGTTAATTATCTATATAAGTATTTATTTAAAAATTATATATGTATGTTTATCAGCCATCTGGTTTCCATAACATAAGCGAAAGCTTAGTATGCAATGGGATCAGATCGTGCCGTGTGTGAAAATTGTCCTGAAATATTTATTTATTTATTTAAAATAAAGGATTGTCCTTTATTGTTCATACTTACAAGAAATACCAATTCAAACACGAGAAAGTATATAAAATTGGAAGAACAGAAAGCAGCTTTATCGCTTTAAAGCGATTTCTTCTAGACAACCACAAAACAAAGGAGAACTGCAAAGAAAGACTAGTGCATAAAACAGAATCTTTTTAGAAATTATTAATAGATTGTAATGCGATTTATTCATTATATTATATACTAGCTGTGCCGCGCGGTTTCACCCGCATTACTCCGCTCCTGTTGGTCTTAGCCTATATTACTCGTGGATTATGTAGCTTTCGAATGGTGATAGAATTTTTAAAATCGGTCTAGTAGTTTATGAGCCTATTCATTACAATCAAACAAACAAACAAAGTTTTCCTCTTTATAATATTAGTGTAGACGACGTTTCGAACACTTTACAACATGATCACGGGAAAACTAAGACGAAGACTAATACGTACAAAGTATTACATATAAACTCTATACAACAAATAAAAAAAAAAAAAAACGTGACTTCACTTTCAATGTATATAAAAATAAATTCGGTGTGTAAGTCAGCCATCAATTATGATGTAGGTTGTTATCTACCCGCGTCGTAAGCATTTAAACCTCAGTGCACATTAGTTCGCGATATTACATTACCGACCGGTCTAACGAGGATCCGGCCGACTGTTACACCGCACCGTTGCGTAACGTTTGCAAATTATATTTCAACTATATTTCAATTACGTTAGGTATAGGTTCCTTTCTTGCGAAGGTTTAAAATATAGGACGATACTGTTTGACGATGATGAGATATTATGAGAATTTCAGCCATCCAACTGCAATCCACAGTTCTATAATCCATCTTATAGTTTAAACGCTATTCTGTCCTCTGGTTTTTGATGTTAATGTTTTATGATAAGAATCTGAATATGTATGGCTTGAACGTGTGCAAAACATTTATTTAATCAACTTCAACAATTCTTCTTTTCAAAGTGTCTTATAATCGTCGCATATCATCACTACCTTATGGTTTGAAAGGCAGTCGCTACAGATAATGACAAATACCTGTAGTAACGGTGTGACTGGCTGCCTAATTACATGTCCGAACAACATTTCCATAATTCTAGCTTGGAGCCTCCCTAAATGATAACACGAGGCACGTGATGCTGACTCCGTGACTTTGAAACTCGAGTCCTATAGGAGTGTCCTACATGACACACCTTACTTATTAATGAAAAAGTTTTTGAAATCTTCTTTAGATGCGTTGAGAGTAAAATTTCAAGGTCGCGTCATAGCAACATCATCATGTCATGGAATAAGGCGACGATTTTGTTATCTTTGAATCTTGCCAAAGAAGTTTCGTTTCTGACACGTGTGCTCGGCACACACGCTCTTTTTGAAGTTTGGTAGACAAATCACTTGAAAGAGAAGATTCTATTTACATGAAAGTATGGATGTATGTTTGTTACTTTTACAAAAACCACTGAACGGATTTTGATGCTTCTAGGCAGTGATACTTAGGTATCAGTATAACATAATATCAGCTCTAGATATTCTTCGGGATCGTCCGTGGGTGAAATCGCGCAGTATAGCTTGAAGTTCATATCGTAATAATATATTCTTTCACCGTCTACGTAAAAATGTATTTGCATACACATCTTTGAATATATGTAGATTGTAACTATATAAATAGACAATAGTCAAATATTATAAAAATACTAGCGGTCCGCCCCGGCTTCGCCCGTGGTACATATGAAAAATAGATGTTGGCCGATTCTCAGACTTACCCGATATGCACAGAAAATTTCATGAGAATCGGTCCACCCGTTTCGGAGGAGTATGCAGACTAACATTGTGACACGAGAATTTTATATATAAGAAGATTTCTAAATAGTCAGTTCTCTCATTAATTATCTAAGTCTCTTCTAATGCGAGTTTTTATCTAAATTTTTTCATCCGTGTGTATACACATTTCTTAAATAGCTTATTTAGAGGTAAATATAAAAAAATATATACCTATATACATATATATACGCTAATATGAAACACTACAGGTACTACAGTTATCAAAAAAATAAAGGTTTTCATGTAAAAAAATGTTCCGCGCATTAAGTTAATTCAGATGATTAAAATCTTGCGACTTCCGAGCCGAGACTCGTTGGAAACTGGGTCATTCTATGTGTATTAGAGCTGCTACGTTATCGCAAATCACTGTGAAATAACTGTGATTTCACTGGTTACTTAAATTATTATAGAACTGCTATAGTTGATGAACGAATGGTAATGGTAATAAAATGGCAAGCGAATGGTTCAAACGACAAAATAAGTCAGTCCCAGAAAACTTGAATACAATAATTATGTTGTTATATTTGCATTCCGGACATAAGAATAATATCCTTGTAGTGCCAGAAAAAAAATCAATTAAAATTTATTGTCTTTAAATTCAGTTTATGAATGTTTTCGTAAAAAAATTTCACACAAATTATGAAAATCGCTTACTATTGGACAATATTATAGTAGGTGAAAAAATTAAACGATAACTTTAGTAATAATAATTTGCGTACTAAAAGTAGCAGTGATATTTCACAGCGTTATTCCTCCCATCACTAGCTGCTATACATGTTAGAATATTTCTATTACGAAATTCAGCACGTAGTTTTCTTTTCTAAAGGATTTAATCAAAACTACTTTTTTATTTCTATGTTTTGTGATATCCCGTATGAAAGGTGTTTTTTAAATAAACGAATACGTAATGTTTTGCGATGGACTTTCACAGTAACAGTATTAAAGATGGTTGTCGATGTTAGTAGGTACTGTAACGAAGATTTAGTTAATAAAACTAATTGACATAGATGATGTTATATTATAAATTTATTTATAGTTATTATACACTAGATTTCCGCCCGCGGTTTCGCCCGTGGGATTTCCGGGATAAAACCTATCCTGTGTGTTAATCCAAGTTACCCTTTATATGTGTGCTAAATTTCATTGTAATCGGTTCAGTAGTATTTGCGTGAAAGAGTAACATACACATCTGCACAAACTTTCGCATTTATAATATTAAGTTAGGATAGGATGTATATTGTATTCAGATGCATAAAATAAAAATATAATTTAAACATACTGATACCTTATAATGGCTTCAGGGTGCTTTTGGAGGATGTGTAGCGAGGAATGTGTTTGTAAAGAACCAATCATATTGCTTCAATTACTTTGAAGCGGTTAGGGTTTCAAGCGATACTATTGGTTATTTACAAACACATTCCTCGCTACACATCCTCGTATATTATTGATAGAAAAGCACACTTATGGTGGCTTTGATGTCAAAAATTATACATAATATGATGAATATGTACACTAAAAAAACCTTTTTTGGCGCAATCGGATAAAAACATCCGTGATTCAAGGACTGAAACCCCATTAAATCTGTTATCCTTAATATTCATTGTTCCGCCATCATTTATTTATTATTCATAAATTCTCTTTCAGGATTCAAAGCTATCAATTTTTTTATATAAAAGCCGAAATAGGAGTGTAATGGTTTCAGGGATTAAGAATTTTTGAGTTCTCAATATTCTTTATGTACAATTATTCTAAACTAGCTTTCCACCCGCGGCTTCGCTCGCGTTTTTAAAAAAACCTGTGGGCTTTCCGGAATAAAAATTATGTGTTATTCTGAGTTTTCAGCTACCTACATACTAAATTTCATTATAATCGGTTCAGTTATATTTGCCTGAAAGAGTAACAAACATCCATACACACTTACAAACTTTCAAGTTTATTATTCTATTTCTAAAAGATACATTTCTATAGGAAATAAAATAATTATCTATAGGGAACAATAAAACGACCAAGAATTTATTAATATCTCATTTATTTCACATCTGTTTACAAAATAAATTGAAACACGATCTATTCTAATTAAGAAAATATTTACATGTTCCTATATTATATTATTTTGCTAAAACTATCCCTGGCTAATAATTCTGAGGTATTTTATTTTGAGTACATAGTTTATATATTTTTCCTGCGCTATTTACACTTTCACACATATTTATTTATTTATATACAATACACAATAATATGGGATTATAATTTCTTTAATTATAAAATGAGTAATTAAATGTAATATTTTATTAGCAAATACATTCATAAAAATCTTAATTACTACATAGTTTATACAAAATTTCTACACTCTTCTATGTAATTAACTCAACTTGTACTAATTAACATAAAAACTGATTTAATTCCAATATTTTTTTCATACTGTTAAGAGGACTACACGAGCTAGCTGAACTTGAGTGACTCACGCACACATTAACACAATCAAAGACGGTTGGTGCCTGGTGGATATCATTTTAGATTTTAGATAGATTTTAGTCCTTTTGACGGGTTTTGTTTTATTTCTCATACTTAATATTTACAAAATTACAAATAATTCATCAGTTTTAAAGTAAGTAAAATGGATTCTACAACAAAAAGCTAGAAGAGCTACTACTTTAGCTCTTCTAGTCCCCTTTATATAGACTTGTGCGTGTGACAGCTATATTTGTATTTGACGTATGCATGTGTGTGTGTTTGTTTTTGTGCCTGAGTGTCAGAAATGTATATTTGTAAAACGAAATATAATAATGAAGTTTATTTTATGTTCATCCATTCTGTCGATTTAATTCTGTTTTGTGTTTGTGTTTAATTTGTTGTGTCGAGGATTTACGGTTTTGATCATCATTCGAAGAAATTATTGCAACAATTTCGAGTGAAATTCGAGTATGATACAACTTTTTCTACATAACGAAAAAATCTATAGAATAGGTAACAAATGAAATTCAAATCTATTTACTAAACTACTCGTTTCATAAGAAGTAGCGTATACACATCCGTATGTACATAGTATTTAAAAATATTATCTTTAATTACATCTATTATATTTTCTATATTAATCTTGATAATTACACAAGGCAATCTAATCATAAAGTTTTGGATTCACGAAAAACATTTATAGACATTTTTATTAATAGAATGAAAGATATGATTTTCTTCTAAGACTAGTATCCTAAAGCTAATAGATATAATTTTCCTATTGGTAGGAAAATTACTACAACCTATGATTAACATAAAAATATGTTGTGGATATTTTTTACATAAAATTTGAAGATATATTGTACAACTTTTCACATTATATCATTCAAAGTAAACTACAAAAGGCTATTATAGAAGCTTCACAAACAAAATAATAAATCAAATTCTTTTGCAAGTACTTAAACAAACAACATGAACAATCAGAAAAGTTTTATAAATAGTATAATGAACAGATTAATTTATATTTTGTCTTTATATTTATATTTTCTTAGTAAAAACAATAAGGTAATTAGTTATTATTAAAAGGTAACAAGGTGTAAAAATCATACAATCTTAAAAGCCAATGTACTCCGATATCTTTTCGAAAGAAAATTATCAACATCATGAGTGAGAATTTTTACTCCTATAATACTAAAGGTAGTTCATAATACTTATAATATGATGTAAATAAGTATATTGTATACTTACATCGCTATGTTTTAAAATTATCGGGCTATGAACCACTTTATTAAGCGGATTAAGCTTTTAAAGGCTTCCCCACAAGTAACATTTAAATCTATACATATAAATATTATTTTAATACTTCGATATCTTAAAACTATAACATTTAATTAATTGCATTTTTTAAATAAACCTATTATCATTAAGAGGAGGCTCCCTAAATTTTATGTGAATTTGCATTAATATTCTGAAACAGTCACACATACAATCAAAATGGAACTTTTTAGTATATGATTTATTGAGTCTTTTTCTTTCCATGTACAAGACAGTTACGTAATTGTAACATTTTCGCTCGATTCATTTTTTATTCAAAAATTATGCCGTGTTAGCGTCTAGCACCGTAGCGGTCTAACCGATCTCTCAGTGCCAGAAATTATGTTAGGGAGCCTCCTCTTAACTACACGATTTTCATATAATACTAAATTCCGTATTTATGATCCTTAACCTATATACATAATGTTTTGTTTGTCCTTTTATATTGACATAGTGATGAATTGATTTTGATATTACCTTTCTAGATGATAGGTTCTGATTCATTATAATTGATTAACACTAGATGAAAGGTCGAAAAATATCAAATATCTGCAAAATACACACAAATACCCAGTTTAATAATTATACATTATATACTCGGAATAATATATTAATTTTTATAAATATATTTCCATAATATTTTAGTTAATAAATATTTCAATTGACTAACACTTATTTGCATAATATACGATTTGGAATGAAGCAATAAAATCAATGCATATAATACTTTAGTAGATTCTGAGTTAAAAATTAAAAAAAAAAAAACGAAAGATCAGAAGACATAATACCTATATGCTTTGCCTTCTTAAAAAAAACATACTTTCCTCGATCTCTCACATTTTTAATTATACCTTAAAATTCATTTGAAAAAGTCTATTCAAGGTAAAATGTCATACACACAATGTATTTTTCCCTCAAAATCTATTCTGTATTTTTCAAACAATTCACAATACTTTATACTTGACAAATTAATATACTCATACACGCTTCAACCAGTATTTCAAGTGAATAGAACTATACATATAAAACAGAAATCGCATTGTTTGTCCGTTAAAAACCTTTCATATGCATGCAACGCAAATAGACAATGGTTTTTGAAATGGAATATGTTAGATACGTAGTAGGGAACAAGTGAAACACTCAACGGCTCGATTCGCACTGCTTTAATTTATTACTTGAACACAGGCGCGGACGCAGCCACGCACACATATACAAACTAAGTATACAACATTCCTCCCCCTATTATAATAATAAATTAGTAACAAGATACAAAATTAACAGAAAAAACCCTCCACCCTTATGTTTCTGCTTCATGGAACTCATCTTCCATATCACCAACATCCCTCACTTCCATTTGCCCCTCCTGAGCCCTCTCATCACCACCGTCCAACGTATCTGGTGGAGGATCGCATGGCACGTAGAATTCTGCCCTGCGTCCTCTCACGTGATGCGGCGCCTGGCTGGTAGGCGACACACACGATCGCGACGATGACGACGGTGACGGAAGTGTGGGTGGAGGTTCAAGCAGGTCAGCGCTTGGACTGTCCCTGATATCCCATTGATTGTAACTTAGACCCTTATACCGTAACAACTGATTAACATGTCTCTTTATTGTTTCTAAACTGTCGATATCTCTTATAATATATGTCGGCGCAACGACGATAAACGACTACCCTCAAACTACTAAATAATTATAACTAGCTAAAGTTTACTTTGATCTTTTTAAATAAGTGGTTGATTCATTAATCAACCACTAATGAAATAATTAAATTAACGAAATAATTAATCTTTGTTAAAAATGATAAAAATTCATTGTAAAAATTCGAGTGGCAACACTCAAACTAATTCTTGTGAGTCATGGTTTGCTTTAAATGCGATCGCCCGACGGCACAGAGGACATTCACGCGCCGGCCGTCGGAGCGTTCGGAGCTCTCTATAATTACGACGTTGAATAAAAGGGCAGTAAAATACCTACAGGCGTTCTACTTCGAGTATGAGCGCCTGCTCTGATGATGTTGACGTCAGCAGTGCTGACGTCACTCTTTTTAAAAATAGCCTTTGGGCCCTTCTTCCGTCATATACGTAACCTTTCCTAACCGTCTTTGAACAATACCTTTCTTCCATGAATATTTGGATTTATTTTCAAATTTTTTGTATAACACAATATCGTTCTTTTTAAAATCAATTATATGTTTATCGTTTCGTTCCTTAGACTGCATACACTGACGATTATCATTATTATGGTTAGACAGAGATGGTGACAAGGGTAACGATGACTTTGGATGAATTAAATCTAAACGAGATCTTAACTTACGTCCAAATACTTTCTGAGCTGGGGATATCCCTGTAGAAGTATGAACAGAGTTGCGGTAATCCATGAGATACTTAAGCAAATTTAACGACGTATCTCTAATGTTATTTCCCGACAATAAGCAAGATTTTAATCCCTTTTTAACTATTTTAACAAAACTTTCCGCCTGGCCATTACTCGGCGGATGATACACAGGTGACGTCACATGAGAAATTCCGTTTAACTTGCAAAACGATTGGAATTCTTTAGAACAAAAAGCTGTGCCGTTATCGCTAACTATCGAACATGGAACTCCGAACCTAGATGAAAACTCACAAATATTTTTTATTACGGCGGCTGAAGATGTAGCAGTTTTCATGTTATAGACTTCAAGCCACTTTGTGTGTGCGTCAACGACTACCAAATAAACACATCCTTTAATAGGACCTAAAAAATCTATATGTATTCTTTCAAACGGATGCGACGGGTACTCCCAAGCGACGACCGGAGCGCGGGGGGGTGAGGGACGTAATTGTATACACACTTCGCATGAACCTATCATTGACTCAATAGCTCGGTCAATACCGGGAAACCAAAATCTAGAACGGGCCTCAGCTTTGGTTTTAACTATTCCCAAATGAGAAATATGTAATTCATTTAAAATTGTCGAATACAAGCTTACTGGTAAAACAACTTTATGACCCCTCATAACGCAACCGTTTTCGTATGACAGCTGATTCCTACATAAATAAAATGGTTTTAACTGTATATCGGCTACTTTCGGAGGCCATCCATTTAAAATATAAAAAATCACTCGAGCTAAAACCTCATCACGTTTAGTTTCCGATCGCAACTTGTTTAAGGTAACCGGCATACTTCCCTCGACGACAAAACAAACATATGTTGCCCGATCGTACGCCACCTCGCAATCACAACACCTACACTGTTCGGTACACGCGCACTCGTGCGCTTCGCGTTGCACGCTCGCCCGTGAGAGATAATCCGCGCTGTTATCAGCACTCCGAATGTATTCTATTTTATAATTATAACTACTTAAGAATAATGCGTACCGTTGCAGTCTATTCGCCGATAATTCAGGTATACCTTTATGCGGGCCAAAAATTGTAATTAAGGGTTTATGGTCTGTACGTAAAATAAATGGTACTGTTCTACCGTATAGATATTGATGGAAACGACGAACTCCGTAAACAATAGCGGTTGCTTCCTTTTGTATCTGAGCGTAGTGCTTCTCCGCGGAATTTAAAGTACGTGACACGAAAGAAATAAGCCTTTCGATTCCCGACGATTCTAGCTGAGAAAGAATCGCGCCGAGCCCAGTGGGCGACGCGTCTACAGTCAAAATTAATTGTGCGGTCGGGTCGAAATGTGCTAAAACTTGCTCAGATGTCATTAAACTTTTAATCTTGTTAAAGGCTTCGTCCTGGACTTCTCCCCATTCCCATTTACAATTTTTTTTTAACAAATCGTACAGCGGAGTTAACACGGTTGATGCATTCGGAACAAAATTCCTATAATAATTTATTAACCCTAAAAACGACTGCAATTCATTTACATTTTTTGGAATCGGAGCTTCTAACATTGCCCTGACTTTCTCTGGCTCTTTCCTTAATCCGTCCTTAGAAATTATGTAACCTAAATAGCGCACTTCGTTTTGAAAAAAATTACATTTTTCTTTCTGCAAGGATAGGCCGGCGTCCTGTAGACGTTTTAGGACGGCGTTCAACCTTACCATATGTTCCTCCTTGTCCTTTCCTGTTATAAGTATGTCATCCAATAGACACAATACTCCATCGATTCCCGACAGCACCACTTCCATTGCGCGCTGAAAAATAGCGCGCTAGCTAATCCAAATACTAGGCGTGTAAAACGAAATAATCCGCGGTTAGTATTGATGGTAGTGACGTTTTTTGAATCATCTTCTAATAAAAATTGATTGTAGGCCATCGAAAGATCTAGCTTACTAAACTGTTGACCCCCATGAATGCGTGAAAATAATTCACTAGTGGTTGGAAGCGGATATTTCTCGACCACTAATTGTTTGTTAATAGTTCCAGAGCAATCGGCACACAAACGCACAGAACCATCACGTTTAAGCACCGGTACGATAGGTGAAGCGTAATCGGAATATTCAACAGACTCTAAAATACCTAATTCCAACAATCTATCAATTTCTCTGTTTACTTTTTCACGCAATGCAAACGCCACCGGGCGCGCCTTACAAAAAATTGGTTTTACATTATCTTTTAATACTAACTTAACCTTATATTTATTAAATGTACCAAGTTTATCTGAAAATAGTTCAGCATACTGTTGTTGTAATTTTTTTACTAGTAATTCGGAATCTTCGCAATAATTTACAGGGACTAATTGCAATTTAAAATTTGAAATAAAATCCCTACCCAACAGCGGAGGTCCCCCATCGCGCACGACATATAAAGTTATAACGTGCTTTTGATTTGCATAGCATAATGGTAAACTAAACGTACCTAAACAAATAATTTTCATACCATTATAGGTTATTAGCTGCTTGTTCGTACTAGATAAGGGCACGTCTTTAAAATTGATTTTATAGAAGTGTTCCGATATCACAGATACAGTAGACCCGCTGTCTATTTGAAATTTAAATGGAACATTCCTAATTAATACAGTTTCTACCATAGGTCGCCCCCTGAACGAGCGTGTATAAAAAAGCTTACCGTCATCATCCACGTTATCCTCACCCTTATCACCACCATCCGACATTACATAATTGACTTTGGTGCACATTTTACGTAAATGACCCTTCACATGGCATTTCCTACATATATAATTAGCAAACCTACAGTCCGACGATTTATGATTTGTAAACCCACACACACTGCACTTCACTTTCTTTTTTTCACTCGAAATTTTGTAAAACTCATCGACTACGGTAGCCGCCGAGGGTGCCTCGCGCGCCGCCGCCACTGCGGAGCGCGCGCGGCTCAGGTTCTCCGCCAGCTCCACGACCTTGGCCAGAGTAAGGTCAGACGGATCCTTCGTGTACAACTCCTCCTTTTCGCGTCCCGGTTGCATGCCCATTATAAACTTGTCACGCAACGCCTCTTCCACGTTGAGAAAGCCACACCTTGCTGTCAAGCCACGTAATCTAGCGGCCCATTGCGAATAAGATTCACCCGTCATTTGCACGGCCGAATAAAAGTTATGACGGTCACCGAACCCAACACTTTTGGGCGTGAAATGCGTGTCCAACAAAGCCAATAACTCATCGTATGGCACATCGTCGATATCCTTCGGTAAGACCACTTCTGTTGCTAATTTGTAGGTTTCTTCAGTGAGTGCGCTGAGCAATATCGCCTTCCTCTTCTTGCCCCCCGTATCAGAACGGTCGGAGATCTCATTTGCAATGAAATATTGCTTAATACGACCTTTATAAGTTTTCCACGTTTGTGTGTTGTGGTCAAAACTATTTAGAATTCCGTATTGCACGTTCGTACTCGACATTTTACGCTGCTATTCTTATTAATTCGTAGCGTCGCGTGGGTATATCGTCGCCACTGTTAGATACGTAGTAGGGAACAAGTGAAACACTCAACGGCTCGATTCGCACTGCTTTAATTTATTACTTGAACACAGGCGCGGACGCAGCCACGCACACATATACAAACTAAGTATACAACAGAATATTAATATAGAGCAAATGTATTTTAACTAGCCGCTACACCTGACTTCGTTCCCCTTTTTATTAGTAACTTTATTATGTTACTAATCTTAACAAAAATTAACTATGTATTTTGTAAGCGATATCTCTATTCTGATAAATACATTGACAAAATAATTTTTCAATGATTGCAGAAAAATATACTAACTTCTTAGCAACTGTCTTTACTAATAAAATTTGTTAAATATGTATATGTTTTTTTCATTTAATAAGCAAAATATTCATGCAAAAAACTATTGGACAGATAAGCTTCAAGCGTTAACTTCAACTTGCGAAGTATAAGCCTATAAAGGCTTGAATCATAATACTATAATGCCTTCTCATAATAGATTAAAAAATATTCTCCACGCATGAGTAGAATATGCTGAAGTTTATGTCATAATTAATAATAATAATTCAGCCCTGGATAAATATGTATATATATTTCATACTTCAAACAACTAGGTAATCCAAGCTTGTACTATAGAAGACATATCTATACTAATATTATAAAGCTGAAGAGTTTGTTTGTTTGTTTGAACGCGCTAATCTCAGGAACTACTGGTCCGATTTGAAAAATTCTTTCTGTGTTAGATAGCCCATTTATCGAGGAAGGTTATAGGCTATATATCATCACGCCAAGATCAACAGAAGCCGAGCCACGCGGGTGAAACCGCGGAGCGCAGCTAGTAACTCATAAACATACTAATAGATACAATTTTCACAATTGCAGTATTATGGTCTAACCTCTAGCATTATTTAATCCGAGTCAACTTGAAAGAAATATTATTTTATAGAACATTCACTTATTTTAATTTAAATATCAGGCCATAGTTACCCTTTGTAAAAGAACTATATACATACATGTTTCATATAGCTTTTTACGAAAATCTTTGGTTTCAGTTTGGTCTGTAATCTTTGGTCTAGATTTATAAGCAATATATAATAAAATAAATACTTTCTGTGCGCTGCAGCCAAGTCTTAAGTAATTGGAATGAAGCAGGAATGATATTACGTACAATTTCTTATAATTAGCAGTTCTATAGATAAAGATATACATATAATATGAATATATAATATATTTGCCTTTAAATCTTGCTTGTTCTTTCTTCTCAATTTACCTGCAACAGAAAATATAAATGATTAAACATTGAAATAAAGTTTAAATTCTTATCTTAATTTATGATTAAGATTAAATCAAATTATTTATTTAAGCTCTCTTTTGTGTAACAAATAAATCTAATTAGTTTAAACTGTTTCATCTAGCCTTGCAAATTCGTATGAACTTAAAGCCCTATTTTTTTGCAATCAAATCTAATATTCTTATCTATAATCTAATCTACTTATATTACAAACTCAAACATTTATTTATTCAATTATACTTCTTCTTGCACTTTTCAATCGTCATTACATATTTTTAACATTTACCACCGATTCAGAAAGCAGTATCTACGGAGAAGAACCGGCAACAACCATGCAATCTCATAAATCTCAAAATATAACGAATAATATCATCAATATCAAACATCAAACATCATTCCATCATACCAACCTACCAATTCATCAAAATCCCTTTCTTATATGAAAGATAATTATACGTCAAGTCACATTCCATAGCGCCGCGAAGGCTCGTATGGAATCCCTCATAAAGCCTCCGTGGCTGTCAAATGTGCCTCCATTTAACGAGTGCCTTGGCGTGAATGGGATCGACGTTGTTCAGATTTTATAGTTGTGGTAGCCTTTAATTAAGTTGTATTATATGAAGTTATGTCTGGTTTCAAGTTAAGATGTCTTATTGTTTTTCATTTGAGTAAAAAAATTATAAATCTTACGTTTGAGACGTTGTGCCTTTCTTTTCCGATGTATTATTTTAGTTTTATGGATTTTGGTGATTTAATTAGGCTGTATATTGATCTTTATAGATAAGTTAAGTTAAAACTGTACTTTTGGTAAAAGTATTTGTTTTACAGACGAACTATTTTTATATCTTAACGAAGTTTTATAAAAGTCAAGGTAATCATAAAGTAGGCTTCAGGTATTCCAGTAAAAGCGCTAAAAGAATATATAAATATAATACTAGTCATTACTCATTATAGATAAGTGCTTCATAATTTCTCTTAATTCAGTTTGTAAAAGCTTTTAATGTTGATGAAATTATAACAACAAAAAATGGTTGCCTGTAAAGTCGGTTTTACGGGCGAAGATTTTACGTGACAACGTATTTTTCTCGATCATAGTTGAGTGGGAGAGAGACGCAAGGCATTCGGCGGGCCTCTCTCTCGTTTGGTGACTCATCGTAACGTTACCGAGCGTTACACTTTTTCATAAGTGACTCCCAGCCGCAACCTAATTTAAGACGTTGTCACGTCAAAAAAGATGATAATGCTAAAACCCGATAATGTTTTTTTATTATAATTGTATTAGAAGTTAAGTAATTGAAGCGAAAGTCCACTTAAAATTACTGTTATAACTAATAAAAAGTAAAGTTTCATTTTTTTCGTAAACCTAAGAAAAATATGACGTCACAACTCACTACAAAACCCATCAAGACCTTTTATATAGCTTAATATGTAAGATATATATATAAGAAACATACATTGATTGAGACATACATAAATACATAGTGAATGTGACATTTAAGAAAACATAGGCCTCCTTGGGGTAAAACGTTCTTAGAAATATAAGCCAGAATAATTAATACACCACAAAAACCATGAATACAGTCTACGCGAGACGTAGGCACTGTAGCACCGTAGCACTCTACGAAAATGTCAAACGTAGGCGCGTAGCAATCTCGTAGCGTGAATACTACAAAAATAGCTTTCACTGAGAGAAATATATGCTTTGAATACTATACAGTATTAAAAGGAGTATTATTACTTTTGTGTTATGTACGTATTGAAATGTATAAAGATTTATTTCGTAATATTTCAGTTTATGAAAGTTCAAGAATGTTCTAAATAAATATGTTTTTAATGAAGAAATATATTATCGTCTCAATAGCAGTTCCTAGTATCGGGTGAAATTGACTTAATTTAATTTGAACAATAAATATGATTACAATCATATTTCCAGTTTCCAGCAAACAACATTTTTATACATTTTATTACATGTATTTAATGGCTTCAAATAATAATTATAATTGCTAACTGAATATAAACACGTAAGATTGTGTATTTCTTTGCTTGAATAAATTTAATGAGTAGTTTTTAGGATGAAAAATCACTTTTAGAAAGTATTTTTTTCCTAAAGTTGAAAAATTTGTCGATATATAAAGTCAAACACATTGTTAAAAATAAATGCTTTCGTAGTTTTGTAATAAATATGATTAATACTACAAGAATAAAAAGTTTTGGCCTTCTTCACTTATGTATTAGTATGAACTTTTGAACTTTGAAAGCGACGTTGCATTGTTTTTGTCCTTACAATTATTGTTATTGTATAAACTGTAAAGAAAGACATAATAGTTGTTTTTCAAGAATAGAACATTGTTTTTAACTCGTTCTCATGGGCGTTTCTTACGAACGAAGTTTTAGTAGTTACTTAATTTTGAATATTTTTTAAATAAATACAGTATATATCAAACCCAAGTAATAGACAGGGTCAGTAACCAATACGCTATTATCCAAAAACTAATCACATTTTCATTTATCAGACAATAGTCATATTTCACGTCACACCAAAGTTACTTTAATCAAAAAAACAATTACCCGAGACATTATCGTCATTAAAAAATAATCTGTCACACGAAATGGTCTCTTATTACTAAGTGATAAAGTTGAATATCGTATAGAATAAGTGAATAAAATCGGGTAAGCTTAGCGACTTGACGGTCTCAGAGTCTTTTTGTCAGCTATACGTATAATGGGAATTCGATTTATTCAGATATTGGGAATGCTATTATAATTGTTACTGAGTCGAGAAGTTGATACAAACGTCTGAGATGAATACTTTTATTATAACATGGTATTTGTGGTATTCTTTCTCTATTATTCTATTTCTTTCTTTCTCATTTTGTGACAAAGAAGATTGTCGACAAAGTATAGTAGTTTTTTTTATGATTGATATTTATTAATACATGTGAAATATATGTTTATGGTATTACTTTTAGCGTATTTCATGAAGATTGAATAAAAAAATTCATGATTCATTTATTCATTTGATTGGTAATATTACAGAGACGTGGTGCATATACGTTTTATTGAACATTATTGAGTGCAAAAATATCAATAACATACAGTTACAATCTGTGCTTATCAAATTTTAACCTATACAATACTAATACTAACTATAAACGCGATAGTTGTATGAATGTATGTTTGTTACTCTTTCACGCGAAAACGTCGCTTTATTATTCGTCTGCAGGTATAACTGTGTGACACAGCTAGTGTAATTACATACAGTACAGTAAAAGTAAAACAATTTCACGACCGAAGTTGTGAATAATTTATATGTAGTAAAAATATATTGCTAAAATAAGATAAAACTTTTTCATAGTACATTAATGTAAATATGGCATAAAGGGAGAGGTTGGCGGACATTTTTCAACCTTTTTACGCTTATAAAATGAAATGCAAATAATATAACAAGCCATGTTTTATTTGCATAAAAGGATATGTTTTTATATTTAATTTAAAATTATTTAAATAATGAGTGAATTGAAAATTAAATGTTAAACCTTTAAAGAGAAATGTTAATGAATTAGGAAGGTACTCTTTTATAGTAGTTATTTATAATGACTACGATTATGATAAATACACAATTTACTAATTAATATAAGCTTAATGAATATAATATTATACGAAGATGTCTCTTCTTCCTAAATATGTTTTAACTCTCCAACACTGTAGAGCTTAAAAAACTGCAGTAAAAACTGTAAATGAAAAGAAATTACTTTCGTAGTTTTTTTTTATTGGACAGGATGAAATCATTCTGCCTTACAAGAATACATTTTTTTAAGTAAAACTTCTTTAGGGACGTTGTGAGTAAAATTTTAAGGTCGCATCATGGCAATACCTTCACGTCATGGCGATGATTTTGGTATCAGTGAATCTTGCCAAAGTTCACTTCTGACACGTGTGCTCGGCACATGCGCTCTTTTTTCATATTTAGGTAGATATATGAAAATATAATAAACAACCATAAACAATTGTTCTTTTCTCTAGCACAAAACAGTGTCAAATACAGTAAGATAATCCCAAAAGAAACAACTTGGTTTCTTCCCTTCATATATTCGTCCCTTGCCTAAAATCGTGAATATTTCCCGACTCAGCTTTATAAAGCTTTGTTTATTGAGTTTTTCCATTTCCCTTCACTGAATAATACATTCTTTATGAAGTATTCGAGACTGGATACAATGATCGATCGTTTTGTTTCGTACTTTATTACAAGATGGCGTTTAACGTCTTGTTAAATTATATTGATAACGAGCGGTCCGTCCCGGCTTCGCCCGTGGTACATATTTCGCAATAAAAGGTAGCCTATGTTCTTTCTCAGGGTCTAAAGATTGTCTGTGCCAAATTTCATCAAAATCGGTCGAGTAGTTTATGCGTGAAAACCATACATACATACATAATTACAAACCTTTCCTCTTTATAATATTATAGTATAGTAGATAATAATTAATGTACTAACATAGTTATTAAGAAATTACTAACAAGTGGACCTATGATGTTCTGATAATAAATGAATTTGAATTTTGAAAGTCGATTAAGAGTGGGTATAACGATGCCTCCTAAGTATAATGAGTCAACTGACATTTTAGTTATTTTACAGGAGAACGATTTGAAGGCAAATCGTTTATATTTTATTGAAATAAAATTAATTCGAAATAAAGTAAATGTTTTTTTAATGTAAATTGTAAGCTCTTCCTTTGGTATAAAATGATTTTGCTGATTTTTGTTTTTAAATGACATTTTATGTAGATGGCTGGGTATACGCCGGCGGGACTCAATAGTGAAATGGTTTAACTACCAGTTATATTCATGTACGTTGTCCATCAAAATCTATCGTTTACACCAAAATAACATGAAATAATGATTGTTATTTTATTAATATAATTTTACTTTTGTTTATTTTGGGTTTTTCTACCTCAGTAAATAATAAAATGTTGAAATTATATCACTTGACTCATTATACTGGGAAAGTAATTAGGAATGTTAACATTTGAAACCTCTACGTATACTGGACCAATGTAATTTACCGAGGTTTCTTTATTAGTATTTTTTTTGTAATACCTTTTGATGTGTGGGATTAATAAAAGCTAGGAAGAAGAACAAGAATAAAAAACCAAAAACAACTCATTTTGAAGAATCACGATGTATTTTTCGTTATAATTATGTATATAGGAACATATTTTTAACATATTAGTTTTACTAAACACTACAACGTAAACAAATCACTATTAATTATAAAATATCATTAATCGGCAATTTAGGTTTAACAATACTGAAAATTATGAAAATTAATAACGTCACGGTCTATTTCTAATGCTCAAAAAATAGTTATAAGGGTTAACAAATTAAAAATCAGTCAAAATTGCTGTCGTTAGATCCATTAGAATTAGTTGAAATCAATTAATTTATTAAAAAATAAATGAAATTCCTATTTTTCGCTATAATTAAGTACGAATTTCTTTATAACATAGTAGCCCTACTAAAAGCTACAAGTAAAAACAAATCAACATTTAACAAATTATCAATGTTCCATCATCAAAGAGAAAGAAATTAATAACGCAAATTAGAGATAAGTCAGAATCACTGTCGTTAGCTGCATTAGAGTTCGTTGAAATCAAATTATTAAAAAATAAATGATACTATGTATTTAGGAATAACTAGTGTCTTACAAAGATCCATCAAGTCTTTGTGCTTATTTTGGTCAATAGAAATGGGTATCTGATAAGCTAAAGAAATATTATCTACGTCAATATCTCTTCGATTTCGTGTAGCTTTTGGTATCTTTACACATTCTATCCACTTGTAAGCACCATCTTGGTATCTCGTTTTACAAAACAGCCGATGGATATTCCGCTTTAACTAGTACTTCCGTAACTTTATTCCAAGGCATTTTTGATCCATCATTGGTAGTTGTCCAGATGTTTATATGCTATAGCTTTGATTTAAAGTCTTTAATTAAATTGAATTAAAAGACACTTTAGTAACTTTGTATGGCTTTGTATGGCATCGGATTTGGCGAAACTAAAAGCTCTAGCTGTCTTTCAATGAAAACGTGCATACTGTCGCCTTTATTTGGACCCACTACTAGAAAGCTATGACTAGATATCTATAACAAACTTCGAACTAGCTAACATATACATTAAAAATACAATTCTGTTTCTATTTTGGCCTCAACAGTTGTCTGACCTGAACCGGTAATCTTTGACACCATTACCCACCGTGTCTTCTATAAACTTGAAAACACAGCTGGAAATTTCACTAGCGCCTCTTTTTGCTGTCTGTTGATGCCATAAAAAACAATTACCCGGAAGAGATCCAAGATATTGTGAATTTATCATAATATCATTAATTCATTCCATTAATCATGATATCCTAGATTCCTGTGTAAATTTAAAAATTTTCGCGCCCTGTTTGACTGTATTCTGTTAATAATATTAATTTAACATGTTAAACAACTATTATTACCTAAAATTGCGTGCATACTTGCCGCCATTCATCGTTTACTGAGCCGTAATAAACTTGTATATTGATACAAGTTTATTGTGCCCCTACTCACGCCCCGCGTACACTGGTACAATGTTATTTAGATCAGTTTACAATGTACGATTTTAACTGATGTTGAAATTGAATTAGTATACGTGAAATTATCTCGGTAATTATTGTTCTTTTTTAATTTTTTTTAACACTAACGTTAAGATCACGATTTATCATGTTCGTTTATGTAAAAATATGAAAATACCTAAATTTGTTAGTTGACTCATTATACTTAGGAGGCATCGATAAAGCAAAATTACCAATCTACTATTAGATGATACGTGTAATATTCAAAACCAAATCTAGAAATCATCAATGGTAAAAAAAAAATTTAGACTGGAATATTTAGGAGTGTGAAAGACGCTTATATAAAGTATGCATAGATATTATATGCTTAAAAACTTAAAGATTCATGTTAGCAATGAATATAGTACATAAATCCGTATTAAATCTGTATTCTATCGAACTTTACTTTAAATAGCTTACAAAGACAATTTCGTCCACAAACACGGGTTTACCAAAGCAAATAAATTGGCAACTAATCTCAATATTAATAGCTTGGAAAATATCAATTAATTATTATTCATTTATCTTGACATCGCGAAACAATTTGAATTCCATTACCAAGAGGGGTCGGTATAACATTTTATTAGATGCGAATCGAGTTACGTGATATCCCAACAATGAAAGCGATTTTCAGGTGAAATATATATTTTATATAAAACATTACTTAAAAAAAACTTTACTTATGTAAAAGTCGTAAATAATTTTGTAACCCGAAGTGATTCGGGTTCACTCAAAAAATTACTCCAATTTATTTAGTTAACATAAAACAACATTTGCCGGGTCAGTTTTAAAAAAGTTTATAAATATAGTTTTATTAAAAAAATCATGACTTAAATTAACAAAAAGTTTACATTCAAAGCAGATGGAAATTAGTTGAAATAATGTTGAAGTTTTACAATGAAATGGCTCAAGGGACATCGTTAATAAAAATAATTGTCGCTTGCGGCTTTAAATATGAATTCTAATAAATATTTCGAGTGTACTTGACTGCGGTAATATTTAATATCGTGAAGTATTTTATTTTTATTCTGGATTTTTTAATATACCGGTAGTGAAGACCTGTGTCCCCTTTTGAGGTATAGGGCAGATATTTATACTTCGCATCTGTTTTATGCATGAGCCAAATAATATTAGTCAATATTCTTTCCCGTCATACTGCTACTTTTTATTGTAGTCCGGTAATATTTTAAGCCTCTGGAGTTTATTTGGTTGGCTTCATCTCAGACCACATCTTCTCTTACTAGCAGGTGAGATCGTGGCTAAGAGCTTCCTTATTTTTCATAAAAAAGGCGCTAAAAATAACTACTGCTACGAATTAAAAAGTCTTTCATGCTTCAAAGCTTCCAGAGTGACATAGGCTATATATTTTTGTTTTCATTTTAGGCTCTAGTTCCATCCGATCAAATTTATAATTTACAATTTCAACAGTAAGGTTTTCACAAAAAAATACCAGAGAAATCATGAAAAAAGGTCGCGTTGAAAATAGGTCCAGTTCGGTCCGCTGGGACAGCTCATCCATTGTTTATGAATTTTTAACACGAATAAAAATATGTATATAGTTATAAAAATATTGGGTTAAACGTAACCGATGTCGATAGTATTAATTATTTATTAGTACTAATGAATAAAATTGATTTTATAGGCTGATGTAATGAATTTGAATTATTAATCTAGTCGCGAAGCACATATGGGCTAAACGATTTATTAAACTAATTTATATGGCTTAATTTTCATAG
The DNA here is from genome assembly GCA_907164665.1 of Colias nastes. NCBI lineage: Eukaryota > Metazoa > Arthropoda > Insecta > Lepidoptera > Pieridae > Colias > Colias nastes. Next base: position 26,492 of record CAJQZM010034306.1, read on the forward strand.
AATCTTGAATAATTAAATCTAATTTTCGTAGTTGGAATGATTGAAAAAACGCGGTTTGAATTTTAGATTTATAAACATTATTTCGCATTTGACTTTGATTTTAATGTTGTAGTTAAAATGCGAGTGATTGGAATTTTTGTAAGTTTCCAATTTTTTTTTTGCAGTAGATATAACAAATCAACTAAGAATTATAAAAAATCGTTCATCTGTTCAATAATAAGTGGTGGCATTCATTTTATGAATAATTATGATATCTATAAGATAAATCTTTTTATTTGCCAAGTGCAAAGGATAAGAACAAACATAATTTATATAATTTTTTCATTCGCATTCATGCCTTTTACACAACAATGTGTGTTCACTGTTCAGTCCTCCGTCCTTCGTAAATAATAATTGAAACTTTTTATTATCGTGCCTAGAGGCTAAATCCTTTTGGTACAGTAGATGACATTTCGGACTTTTAATTGAGAGATAAGGGGTTAAATATTCAGTAGGTGCTAGTAGTTCCTACAATAGATTATTTTTACATACTATCAATTAATAATTATACAGTTTATTAATTTTATTAATGACACATTCTCTTACATCTATTTTGTTCAAAACAATTTCATTTCTTACATGTAAATCAGATTGAGATGATGCATATTACATTAATTTGTTTATTCTAAATGACGAACAGCCACGGCATACAATTCCAAACGCTTTCATATAACATACATTTTCACAAATTAAAACGATACCAAACACTCAACTACCAAACACGTAACTACAGAACTCACTAAGTATCAAACACGATATCCTCAGGTCTGGAGAAGGTCGCCTGCCGCAGCACATCCGCGGATGTCGACTTGATGCAGTGGTTGTGCAGGTCAGATGTGTTGGAGTGGTGCTGTTCCCGGCGCTGCATGTGCGCGCAGTACCGCCGGCCAATGTTGCCGCACATCGATCTGTGAAAGAAACATTATTAGCACAATAAATTATCAACAAGAACATTAACTTTATATTTAACTAGCTTTCCGCCCGCGGCTTCGCCCGCGTTTTCAAAGAAAAACCCGCATGGTTCCCGTTCCCGTGAGATTTCCGGGATAAAACCTATCCTATATGTTAATCCAAGTTACCCTCTATACGTGTGCCAAAATTCATTGTAATCGGTTCAGTAGTATTTGCGTGAAAGAGTAATAAACATACACACACACATCCATCCTCACAAACTTTCGCATTTATAATATTAGTAGGACAACAGCACCATCATTATCGTCATTATTAAAACCAACAATAGCATCAGGATCAGTTTCATCATTAACAACAAAAAAATCATCATCAACAAGAACAACAACATCATTAACGTCATCGTTATTATCATCAACAGCATCATTGTTGTTATCATCATTAAAACAACACATGCATAATCAACTCAATCATAAACAACAACAGCAGCACCATAAAAGTCATCATCATTAATATCAGCAGCGACAGCATCATTATCATCAATATTATTAACATCATCATTAACAAAATCATCATCATCATCATCAAGTAATGAAAGCTACGATACTTAATCATAAAAAGTTTTATGAGACAAAAGCTAGCATAATCTCGCGAGATGATTTCTATTTGAAAATAATAAAATCTTACGTGTTTTTTTATTAATTCCATTCATTCCAAATACGCATGCACATTATTATTTTCAATTCCAACCATACCAATTCACAGCACACATACCATCTCAAAATGATCAATCCTACCTGCAGCATGAATCCAAAGTCTTCCGAAACGCAGCTCTGAAGTCCCTGTTAAAGTACGCATAGATGAGGGGATTCAGGGCCGAGTTGAAGTATCCCACCCAAAACACGGCCGCGACCACTGGAGGAGGGGAGGGGCATGCTTCCCCACAGATAGCTGTTATTATGTACCTGTACAAGAAAAAATAAGTTGAAAGTAATGTTTTAGATTTATGTAACAACGTTAACATTTTGTTGAATTTTTCTTTCACAAAAAGTTGTACATAACGTTAAATTATTATAATTTTTTAACCTCAACTTCTCGTTAATAAAGGTTGCGTGAAATTGGCAATTTTAAAGTTCGTTTCAAGATTTTCTTGAATTAGTTACCTAATATTTAAATCCATACTAATATTATAAATGCGAAAGTAACTCTGTCTGTCTGTCTGTTACTCAATCACGCCTAAACTATTGAACCAATTTTCATGAAATTTGGTATGGAGATATTTTGATACCCGAGAAAGGACATAGGCTACTTTTTATCCCGGGAAAATGACGCAATCCCGGAAATCCCACGGGAACGGGAGCTATGCGGGTTTTTCTTTGACTGCGCGGGCTAAGCCGCGGGCGGAAACCTAGTATAATATAATTTTTAAAAACGATCCATAGATCGGTTTTAAAAATTATATTTTTACGATTTCAAACTGTATATTGTACTATATTATTTATTTTTGTCGACCTGAAAGTTTAATTACCCCTGGAAACCCAGAGCAGGCGGCTAGTTATTCATATTACACTGCTGCTATTATTATTGATCGTCGTGTCAATAATTTATAATAAATGTCATCTAAATACCCTTAAAATGACATTTATCACGATCAGACGATGACTAGACAGACCTAACAAGAGATATTCAAGAGCTAGACTTTATAGAACCTAGATTTAAAGATACTGCAAATGTGTCAAGCGTAGACCTTCATGCTTGACCTTATAGCACTCGATAGATGATCGTCACGAAATATCTCGACATAGATTTACATAGATCAATCTAGTTTTAATATATTATTTCCATACCTCACGGTAAAAAATTTAATTTCTGAACGAAGGTTTCATCAAATTGCTATGTTTAAAAAAATACATGTTCAATACATAATATTTTAAAATCAACGTGTTGAATTAATTAAGTACGTTTGTACACATAATAATATACTAGCTGTGCCCTGCGGTTTTACCCGCATTGCTCCGCTCCTGTTGGCATTAGCGTGATGATATATAGTCTACTAGCTTTCCACCCGCGGCATCGCCCGCGCAGTCAAAGAAAAACCCGCATAGTTCCCGTTTCCGGGATAAAACCTATCCTATATCCTTTCTCGGGTATCAAAATATCTCTATGCCAAATTTCATGCAAATTGGTTCAGTAGTTAAGGCGTGATTGAGTAACAGACAGACAGACAGAGTTACTTTCGCATTTATAATATTAGTATGATTATCCATTCCTCTATAAATGGGCTATCTAACACCGAAGAGAATTTATGAAATCGGACCAGTAGTTCTTGAGAATAGCGCGTTCAAACAAATATAAACTCTTCAGCTTTATAATATTAGTATAGATAGATTTAAAACGAAACTAAAGATAAATAACACAGAAGAATTATAGGAAGAAAACCGACATAATTATTATGAAATTTAAAATTTTAACAGTGACGGCCCAAACATCTATTATGATTAAATTTGATGTATTAAGGGCCGATTTTTCAATGCTTGGATAAAACTTATTCGTCGAATAATGTATAAAACTACCATTTTAAAAACGTATTCTAATTGCCCGTATTTGACAGTTTACGTGACATTTTAATATTATCGTGTAATACTTTAGTGGACGGATAAGTTTTATCCAAGCATTGAAAAATCGGCCCTAACTCTATTGAAAGGTTTCTGATATCACATGTCTATATTTCTAAAAGGAAAGGAGATAAAAATGTTTGCTTTTGAAAATGTTTTCTAATGGAGTATGGATTCCATATCTGTTTTATTGTTTATCGTTTCCTTGGAATAGTTTTACCGATTTATTCTAGAGACAAGTATTCTTTTGTATCTGTCGCAGGCAAATTGTATAATCTCGCCGTTTACAAATGCTCGGCATTTTGTAATATGCTGAGGATTTTCTTTTTCCAAAATTCTCCAAAAAGACGGGCGCGAGCCGACGGAGCCACACTTCGTGGGGCTCCTATTTCTTTGTAGTTTTAAAAACACGAACCTAACCTAACCCACCCCCTTATCCAAACGAAAAATTTCTGATTACGAATTCTCGACATATTACAAAATGCCGAGCTTTTGTAAACGGCGAAATAATACAATTTGCCTGCGACATATCCATTTTCAAACTCAGAATCTCTAGATTCTTAGTTCCTGCCATACTGTCATAACCATTTCATCATAATCATCATTATCAGCCTACATTTGTCCACTGCTGGATATAGGCCTCAGTCATGGCAGGCCACTGAGCCCGGTCGTTCGCTCGTTAAAAATAACCGCTTAATAAACCATAAACAAGATGGCGATTTTACTTCAAAATCATTTCATCATAGTTATTGTTCGCACTGCAGAGCGTCTAACCTAATCCCTTAAATCCCTAATCCATATAAAAAAAGAAAAACTGGCAAAGTGTGGGTAAGCAGATGTCACATGTCAAACTTTTTAAGTTTAGATAATATGTTAATTTCCTCAAGATATTTTTCTTCGCCGATAAAAGCGTTACTGATGTAGACATTTGTGCAGATTTTTTTATAAAATTGTTGTATGACGGTATTTCTTATCAATATCCTCCGAAACTGGACCGATTTTAATGAAATGTGCGTCTTCAGTTGGATTAGGATTATTGATTTTTCTCATTACGCCATTTAAATAAGTAAGGGAGATATTATTGGAGACAATTTTGTGTAAGGTATGAATATTTATAATTTGTGTCCACCTAATTTAAATTCATTTATTTTTGCTACATATTATAAAACAAAGCCGCATCTGTATGTCTGTTTTTTCGCAAAGCAGCAATGATATTATATATATGTTACAGTCAAAACCCTTTACCAGTCAATAACCTTATTGACCGGTAAAATTAGTCAAACTCAAACTCAAACTCAAACATTCATTTATTCAATTAGACTAC
>CAJQZM010034307.1:0-12406 GCA_907164665.1 Colias nastes
ATGTAGAGAAAACGTAAATATGTACCACGGGCGAAGCCGGGGCGGACTGCTAGTTCTTTAAATAAAAACCTATTTTCAGTCTAAAGGTGACGACCAAGAAATAGATTATGTAGAAACATGGCGTGGTATGGAAGAAGCTTTAAGCATGGGCCTCACTAAATCCATTGGAGTGTCCAATTTCAATGAAGAACAGCTTCAGAGGATATTGTACAGTTCTAAAGTTAAGCCTGTCGTGAATCAAGTGGAGGTAAATAATTATTACTATTATTTTTAGACTGTATTGTTCTAAGGTCTTTAATAATTAAAGACCTTATTAATTATTAATGTTAAGATTACGAGCCACTTAGAGGGTTGGAAATAAATTATAATCATGAAAAAAAATTCTATAGGATTTGGGGTATAAACCATCACAGTAGCCTATTGTATTGAAATAAATTAAATAATATGTATTATTAGTCTTCTATCCTCCTTTTTCATTCTGGTGATGAGGCAAATGCATTTCATACTTGTTGTTTGTGCTTATTTTTTTAACAAAAATGGAAAATTACCTGTTTCTAACAAAGAAAATTAAACCTTAAAATTAAAATCAAAGTTAAAAGTAAGCTTTAACATTTTCTTCATTTTTTATTTATTGAAAGCATTTTATTAAAAAAAAGAGTTGATAAAGAAATATAATATATAATGTGACTTTTAAATTAAAGTGCCTTATAATTACTAATTTACTGATAAAAATAATTTGAATATTCACAGGAAATTGTAAAATTACATATTATGACTAAATTAATTATTAGGTATTTTGTTTTAATACAAAAAGTGTGTTATAAAAATAATTTGAATATTCACAGGAAATTGTAAAATTACACATTATGACGTAAATTAATTATTATTTCGATTTAATTTAATGAAAAATGTGTTACATTACCATATTTTAATTGCGAAAAAATTCCAGACTTATGTTAAGGTTTTATAATAATAACAGAAAATAGACAAATATAATTGCTATTTAATTTCCTCTGTTAGATAACGCTATATTACTACATAGTTTAAAACAAAGTTGATTTCTCTGTTGCTGTCATATATCCCTAATCCCTGTGTACCTATGTATGCTTAAATCTTATAAACTACGCAACGGATTTTGATGCGGTTTTTTAAATAATAGATAGTGATTCTCAAAGAAGGTTTTAGTATAACATTCGCATTCGAGGATCGCTAGTTTCAGATAAAATAAACACTCTACCAACAATTAGTTATAACAAACCAATTATAATAAAATAAAAATATTTTATCAATGATTTTTTGCCAAATATATATATAAATCACACTTCCTTATGTTCATAGAAAATATCATGATATTTCTTTCTTTTGTAATACTTTATACTTTTAATGTAAAAAAAAAAAAAAATTACAGATAAACCCAACTAACACAACACAAGTTGGTTGATTTTTGCAAGAAGCATTCTATACAACCGGTAGCCTATACTCCCCTAGGCCTTATATCAGACGCTCGACCAGAATTCGCAGGGAAAGATGTAATAAAATCTGACCCTAAACTTGGTGCATTGGCTGACAAGTATGGAAAGACTAGAGCGCAAATCGCTTTAAAATATTTGGTGAGTTAGTAATATTTTTAACTCATTAAAATTTAGGAAATTCTCGATTGAACTGCATTTTTTCTTTGCTACCTCAAAATTTACGTCTGGGTCCTGGGTGAACCAATTTTGGTCATTGAAATATTTTCATGCACAAAAAATGCAACAAAATGATCAGTTCTTAGTTTGTATGCATGTTTTTTTACCCAATCACACAAAAACTACGTTTATTAAACAAATTTGATACAATATAGGTCATAGTCACACCCCGGACACTCCATACAAAATGATCGTTTTGACAGTCACACTGTAGAGACTGCAAATGTGTGTGTTAACGCTTTATGGTTGGCACATTTGTGACTAGCGTAAAAAAAAATTCGCGTTTTTCTGATGAAATACATCCGTAAACAGCACAATATCTAACCATTTTCTACGAAAAACGATAATCACAAATCCAAAATAATAAAATTACTTTAAGTCAATTTGATTAATGTTGTCAATCTTCGTTGCGTATCGTCCTTGCAGAAAAATATGGCCCATTTAAGAGCTAGCGCGCACGAGCAACTTTGTCTCCGCAACTATTTTGTCTCCGCAACTATTTTGTCTCTCCACCCATGGGCTAGTATGAAAGTGCGCGCACGTAGCGACGCAACTCCCCATACAATTGATGGGAGAGACAAAATAGTTGCGGAGACAAAGTTGCTCGTGCGCGCTAGCTCTTATGTCTGATCGCGCGGGGGTGAGGTAAGTTTAATTTTGGCGGGAGGCGGAGAGTGTCCGTTCTGTAGCGTTTAGCTACTATTATGTATTCTGTGTCATAGTCGTATAATTTATTTAAGTATGTAGTTAAGGGGAGGCTCCCTAAATTTTATGTAAATTTGCATTAATATTCTGAAACAGGCACACATACAATCAAAATGGAACTTTAGTATATGATTTATTGGGTCTTTTTCTTTCGATGTACAAGACAGTTACGTAATTGTAACATTTTCGCTCGATTCATATTTATTCAAAAATTATGCCTTTTTTAAGGATTATTACATTTTTTTAAAGATTTACTTGGACTTTATGTCTAAAATAAATGTTAACAGTAAGAAAATAGAGTTTACTATCGAATCCCAAGATATTTTTTCTCTAGATCAATTATTACTTTAGTTATAAACGAAATAAGAATTGAGACTTACTTTTCGAGCTCGAACGCGATCAAAGAGCGCACGCGATATTCAACTTTATTACGGCTGTGTTAGCGTCTAGTACCGTAACCGGTCTCTCAGTGCCAGAAATCATGTTAGGGAGCCTCCTCTTAAGTATTAATACATAGGCAATGGGCATACTTTTTAAGCCTGTTTCATGCGAGTGAAGATGCGAGTGGCAGCTAGTATTATAAAAAAATTACAAATATGCTACTAATAACTTACAAGTAATTAATTGATTTTGTTATCATTGAACATGTTTATCATTATTGACTGTATTGTAATTAATTTTCAATTTGCATAGACTTTCTTTTTATATTGTTTTTGTATATCAATTGATTTCAATATAAATTCAGTTCACATAATTGTCTAAATATTAAGCTTGAATATATTTTTTCTGTATTTTATTTTCAGGTACAACGAGGTATTGCAGTTCTACCAAAATCGTTCACAAAATCTCGAATCATAGACAATTTGAACATTTTCGACTTTGAACTAAACGAACAAGAGATGGCGCTAGTTGACAGTTTTAATATTGACCATAGATGCGTTCCTGGGACCTCATTTGCTAAATATAAGAATTATGCGTTTTAAATATAATTTTGTTTGTGAGTAAAATATTTATTATTTACGAAAAAAAAACACATTATTGCTAAGATAGTAAATGTTACTTATGATTGTTTGAATTATAGGTGAACGTGAAACCAATGTAAGGTTTTATTTTATAATTTTTGACGTGACAACGTCTTATAATTCGATAGAGCCGGCTGCACGCACGAAAAAACATGACTCATGCGGCGTTACCTCGCTCTGAGGCGTTCCGTAAGGCTTGAAGTGCAAGCGAGAGCGCGGAATGAGCGACAAAGAAGCACAATAGGACGTTGTCACGTTCAACTATCGTCAGTTAACAGACTTTACAGACAACCAATTTTTTACAATCAAAAAGGTGTTTTTCTTGTTCTATGATAAGATTTAAAAATCAGAGAAACATTAGATAGTATATCTCAGAATTCAGATCATGCACATAATTATTGAAATGATGCCAAAATGTAAATGGATATATCTTGTGCTTATGTTGGATTGATTTTATTGTTATTATAGAGTCTGGCCAGCCAAAGCTGAACCCAGTAAAGGGCGGCAAATTTAAAAAATATGGACCTGGTAACATCGGCTTTAGTAGGAAAAAAACATTTTGATACTTTTGATATTCATAAAGGTGATCATAGTATATAGGTACATTATACAGTAGACAACACAGTAGAATTTAAACGTTATTAAAGCAAATGATTTGAACCGTTTTCAACAAAACTGACAACTAACTACGCCGAAACGCCATGATGACATGAGATAGTGTGGCCGCTACAAAAAACACTGGGTTCAGCTTTGGCTGGCCAGACTCTAGCTACCTTTATTGCCTTGGTCACTGCCTGTAACATAGTTATTGGTGATATGTGATAGTTTTATACTTCTATAGCAATTGTTGTGTATATTTTTTATACATATATGTATTGGTGTTTGACTGATTTATTAAATGAATTATTTTCAAATTGTTGTATTTATTTCCATTCATTTTACAAACCTTACCTTGTTTTTCCTGTTTAAAGTTCTACAATGCAAACAGTAGCATTTTTAATTTACTATCATACTCAAAATAATATGCTATAAATACCTACTTAGGTACCTGATAATTATTCAGAATATAACAAACCTATCGAATCGCAATGAAGAATCGTTAGAACTTTCTAAGCAATCCGTCCAGAGTGGTAAAATAAAATAGCCCTTGACACATATTTCGCTGTTCGAGTTTTAACGTGTTAAAACTCATGTGCATCAGCAAAATATGTGGAAAATTAGAGGAATCATTAAAAAAAATTTCTGATGTGTTCGTGAATATTCTTCGCGTAGTCAAAGATCTGAATTAAGATCATAATATTGTTCATATATTATATTTCATAGAAAATACGTACAATCTGGTAATCGGGTGAAGGTCGATCGTCATTCGGATCTCGTACTAGGTACCTGTTTATACAAAGTACTCTGTGCTAGGTACCGTGTTTCTGGAAATATTATATATGCTTACCTAGAGTATTTATTTAAATTTGTTGTAGCAAAAAAATCTGTATATTGTGTTCAATTTTTATTGAATAGGTAACGGATAAACATTTTTATGATATCAAATATAAACATTTCACACCACTTTTTCTCCAGTTGGGAGATGTACAAATAATGTATAATATGTGATAATTATTAGTTAATTAATCTATTTGTGTTAATAATAATTAGTTCTGTTTGATACAGCTCCATTTTATCACAAACTACCGGAAGCTTGCTTATTTTTGAAGCATGCGAAACGAAGCTTCGTTTGATACGACTGTTAATTAAAATTAAAACATAACATTCAAACGACTTTTATCAGTTATTTTGACATTACTTTATCAGTAAAAGAACAAATTACTTGGACAGAATAAAACACATTCATTTTATTTGGCATTTTATTTAAATCATAAACAAATAATAAATAATTGTAACATTTAACATCAAATGCGAATAAGAAATTAGAAAAATAAATAAACTTTATAATAAACGGAATGTCTATTTAAGATCTCTCAAAAAGTACCTACGTAAAGGGACTCGGAATACATAATTTTCTTTTATTACCGTCAAATATATACTTTTTGCGTTCAATTAAAGTCCTTTACTTCTTATGAGAGATCTTAAACTATAATAATTATTATCAAAATGTATAGAAAACAGGCAGACGAGAAATGCTTAATTTCATTCACATAGTATAAAATCAAATACAAAATAAGTTCGTCAAGAAATGAACACTCTCAAAGAGCACTGAAAGAGATTCTTAAAGAAACAAGTCAAAACATGAATAAAATAATCTGATAAATAAACTCTATAAAACCTCGTCAAAACACAGCCGACATTACAATATTTCTGTTAAAACAATAAAATAATAACTATCAATGAAAATCGTAGAAAAAGGCATAGAAAAGAAATGCAATTATTTCAAGAAACCTTCACTTATTAACCCGATTATAAAATTATATGATATAAAATATTGACGTAGATAATATAGAAAAGACTGCAATACAAAAACTAGGCCATACCCAAAAAAGAGGCACATGCCATAAAATGGATATCTCAGCGAAACATGAGATAATTAACCTGATTTCTGATCATATTTATAATAAAAAATAGTTGAACAATGAAAGTACAATACGACCAACGTAACTTGGCGGGCCTGAAGTTCGCGCAGAAGGCTGCGCACGAACGTTTTTTAGGAACGAAATGGTGGCATGAGGCGGCGTGCGCGGGGCGGAGATCTAGGCTAGGGATTGACTCTATGTAAACACAATCATCCCTTTATTCAATCAAATGTCGCAATCGATTTTTATCGATTTGAAATTTATTGATTTTTGTTTATATGTTTTTTTTTGTTTTTTTACTGAACGAAATAGACTTACAAAATTATTGAATGTTGTCGTTAGTAAAAGAGATTTCGACTTTAATAACAAAAAAAAACTAATAACATTTTATTTTCATGGTTGTAATACATGATTTAGTTAAATATCAATTATTTATAAATGACCACTACAAAAACGACTGATTGAGAATATTTGAAACCTCTTATAAAATTAAATATAAATATATTTCATAATTCAATCTCAATCGATTTGAAAAAAAATCGATTAATCAACATCCTCAGACTCGCATAGTGGACATCCCTTTTTGTTTACGTCGTATAACTTCGTGCTTAGTCGGCAATTATTCTCGGTACGCAATTATGTGTCTCAGTCACACGTTAACATTGGTGTCGTGTTCGTGTCGCTATCTCTGTCTTGAGTACGGGCGGTTACAAGTTTTCGTTGATCGTTGTTATTTGTTATTATTTTATTGTTAAGTGTTTAGTTTTAAATTTGGTCGTGTTATTCGCGAACAAAGATGCCACCAAAGCATAATAATATGGTTTTAAATCGCCAGGCGAGAAAAATAATATTTGATATAACGCAGTATTTTAAAAAAGAAAAATATATATATGTATATCGAAAGGTGAGTGAATCCTGAATTCATTAGGTTATTTTTATAGCTTTATGTCTCATAGCGGTTTGATATAAATTATTTTTTTTGTACTTGGTCTCTGTATAAGGAAATTTTTATTCGAATTTCAGTTAAAAAAAAAATGAATGCCTATAACACTTTTTTTTACGAGTGTACATGCGCGAAAGTTCGCAGAGGCTATGTTCAGGCCCGCCAAGATACGTTGGTCGTACTGTACTTGGTTATAAGAAAATATCTCATAGAAAAAAGTCGATTCTTCCATCTACGCCCACAGCAAACCTACATCACGTGTTTAATATAAAAATATATTAGACTTAATCTAGTTCCGCTTATTTGTACCAAGTGTGGCTGAAAACTGATTTAATAATTATAATAAATACAGTTTCATTTCAATACGTCGCCTAACATAAATTACTTTTAGTAAAAACGCGATTCTACATAGTAACATTTGCATTATTGTTATACAATATTATTGAATTCGACAAAATAACGTAATACCAAATCTAATAATAAAAAAAAAAAAACAATTCTATTTACAAAATTTGAATCTTAACCACCGTAAGGTAACTAGGTCCTTCGACAAACGTCATTTAAAACAGCAAAGTCTTACTCTATAGTCTATGGTTTGTCTTATCTGTGGTTTGTGTATTATCTATGGTTACTTCCACACGTAGTTGAAGACGTCCATGATGCTGTCATAGATAGTGAACGTTATAGCGACGTCGAATACAACTCTGCTGAGTCGAGGTACTGTTCCCTTGTAGAAGGCTAAAGGACCTTCATGTTTCCATGTTTTGATGAAGCAATCCCATGTGCTCTTGTATTTTGCGGCTTCGAGACCTTGCATACGGGTTTTGACTACGTCGATTGGTGTGTTACCGAAGACTGATGCGGCTCCTGAATGAAAGAAATGTTTTTTTAATACATTTTCTCCATTAGTACCTAAATACGCTTATTATTATATAAAAAAATTCAAATAATATTAGAATATTGTCATAAAAGCAACTAGCGACGCGTTATGACTTTGAAATTATGCATTTTTTACTCTTAAATCATAATTATGCAAATTAGGTAATGTTTTGACGTGACAACGTCTTAAATTAGGTTGCGGCTGGGAGTCACTTATGAAAAAGTGTAACGCTCGGTAACGTTACGATGAGTCACCGAACGAGAGAGAGGCCCGCCGAATGCCTTGCGTCTCTCTCCCACTCAACTATGATCGAGAAAAAGACGTTGTCACGTAAAATCTTCGCCCGTAAAACCGACTTTACAGGCAACCATTTTTTTTTTGCATTAATTTATTATTAAACCTTGCTTTATTCTATTCTTGGAAAAGTATTATTAATGGTGGTAAATAAAATATGTATTAATATTGGTCAAGATAGTAAGTAGTAACGGAATGGTTACATTTAAAATTACTTCTAAAATATAAACGAGTCAATCAATACTCTTTAAAAATATATAGTTGGGACCCCCCATACAAGGAAAATGCTTTAAATAAATCCGCACTCGAGATTTTACTTTGCACTGAGAGATAACATGACTGTCAGATAGCAAAAGAACATCATTATTTTATTATCATTCGTTTATCTGTGATATCTTTGTGAATTAGTGATAAACTTATCAAAATACAAAGAAATAGTTACAAAATACCATATTTATAACTTTATTTTTATTTTTATAAAAACTACAATTGAGCCGGACATTAGCACGAATACGCAAACCCATACGACGCCATTGGCAAATGCTTTTTTCTATACCATAGTGCAAACATTCGCACATTATACGAATGATTGGACGAGGCATTAGACCTAATATTTGTTGGATAACTATTCAATACAAACCTACTAATTTGATCTAATAAAATAAATCATCGAAATAGATGTTACACATGAAAAAAGACCGTGTGTGCCGAGCACGTGTCAGAAGTGGAACTTCTTTGGCAAGATTCAAGGATACCAAAATCGTCGCCTTACTCCATGACATGACAGTATTGCCATGACGCGACCTTGAAATTTTACTCTCAACGCGCCTAAAGAAGTTTCACTTCAAAAAACAAAATATACACCTACCCGCAATTCCACCGAACAATCCAACAATATACTTCGGCACGTGCTTATCTCTATCCCCTCCCTTGTACCAGTCTCTTAGCGACTCCATCACGAAGAACCGAATCGCTTGGTTACTGCCTTGCTTCATGATTGTAGCTGAAACACCTTTGTATACGCCTCCGACACCTGGAATTCAAAATATGTAAAATTTAATTAAAAACCTAATGGAACATTTTTAAGGCGGGAAAGTGTTTTATAGTGATCTTTTTATTACGTATACATATTGATATTTACTGTAATTTTATTTTTATTGGCTAAAGTCAAGACTTCTATTTTTGTACTAATTATTTTTGGCAGAGCAACTAAACGACAAAGTGTTCTCGATATTGATCAATACTAAATTTTTCCTCGACAAAAAGTTAACGCAACTACGACATTCATCATCTTTAACCTCCTAAGGACCAAGCTAAAAAAATCCTATTCTGCATTACCACCCATTGTTCTCACCTGAGTACATAAAAATACAGTAGACCTGCCACCCAATGATATTTTTTTATTTTTTTTATTGTTAGAGTTAAAATTTACTTGTGGGATTTTTTATCTGTGTAAAATATAGCTTATAGAATACATTTCTGAAAAAAAAAACTCGATTTATTTTGTTCTCATGTGATCACATCAGACCTAAGTGAATCCAAAAATTTTTTTATTAAAATAAGGTTTTACTTGTAGATTTTTTTATTTACTTATGTTATAAAATATGAGATCATACAAAAACCTCTACAAAGTATACAAAAGAATTAAAAACAGTTTTTCTTAAATTCTAAATGTGTAAGTTTACTACATATTAGGTAATAAAATATCTAAACTATCTGAACATATGTTAAAAAAAGAAATAAAAACATTGGAAGTACAATATTAGGAACTTGAAATATCAATGAGCTAACTAAAAATCGATTCGGAAACAAATGGTGGGTCTCCTAAGTCTTCATCACTAGGAATAAAATCTCCGTCAGTCGGCTAGGAAATCGATGATATTATCGTCACGAATAACTGAAAAAATAAGGAAGATAACTGTATATTTTGATTGCAATAGTAATTCCTGTTGACAGTTTAAATAAATTATAATCATAAAACAGGACAATTACACTCAAAATTACTGTAAAACAACAAAATAAATTATTAACTAATTAAATGTTTTATAGTCATTGACTACCAATGTCTTCAAATGAGTACAAAAAAAATGAAAATAATATTGTAAGTAACGACCAATGTTCACACATGATCACATAAAAATTATCCGTGAATTTTAAAAATACAATATGAATTGTTTCGTTAAATTTAATTAAAATACGTTCCTGTACTGTTTTTACTATTCATTTTTCAATACCAAATGAAAATCAAGTAAGAGATTAATATGATAATTAACGATTTAACTTACCTCTGTTACGTTGACCAGCCATTTTCAAAACTTTAACTAAAGTATTTTAAAATTCTGTGATTGGATAACCCATTTACCTATCAAACCTAATAGTTCAATTAAGCCAATCGCGTTACACAGTGATCATAGGCAGAAAAGCGCGGTATTTTTTAAGTTATTTCGAATTTTCGATTTTGTCATCGGATGAGGACAGTGGTTGGTAATTTAGTTAAAACTTTTTGGTGCTTTGGGTTGTAATGGTGATGGTGTTTATGTACTTATATGAGGCCATTGGTCCTTAGGAGGTTAAGACAGAAGGTCTGCTTAAGAGGTGATGAATGTCGTAGATGCCGAAAGTCTTTCACGTCAATTGGCAATTAATATACACAAATACACATCCTTCAAAATCATAAAACACCTATCTATCCTAAAAAAATCCTCCTTATAGCCATAAAAATCCTATAACTAACCTTCCTCCCTCACAATAGTCCGAACTCCATGGAAGAATCCCTTGAACCTCGGCTTCTCCATCCTCATATCGTTGATGAACTTCACTTTGACCGTCTCCATGGGGGTCACAGCGAATATCGCTTCAGCCACACCGGCTGCGAGACCACACATGAGCTTGCCGGAGTTCGATAGAGTACCATTCTCGTTGATCATGTATAGCTTGGCTTGCTCGAACACTCCGAATCTGAAATTGAGGCAGTTTGTTGGTCTTTGTCGCTCTTCTTAACAGTTAGTACCTACATGTGGCTAGTACGTTAAGTTCATTTTAATTGTTTCCGAATGAGTAACTGGCTAGTTAAGCTATTGCATAGCTTCTATCGCGGGCCTTGAGCGCGGGGACCGAATCGAGAAATTCCATAACGAAAAAACCTCACGCTCCCCACTCCGACGGGCTCGGAGGTGTGGCTTGAAGGCATGCTTTGCAATAGCTTTACCGCGGCAGTCCCCGAGTGCCACACGTCTTTTTTTCTAGTTGTGTAATGTCTTTCAAAGTTGATTTCTATCACATATTATCTGCAGGGGTTTAAGAATGTGTCATACAAATAAATAACATCATGCGGCGATAGGATTTGTGTTATCTACATAAAGCGGTGTTATTTACAGGTGCGGTGTAACCTTACGTGCTTATTTAATTATAAAGTAAAAGAAAACCTATTCATTTTTTAATATTCATATTTTGGTTCAGGCAATCGTTTATTAGGCTTTTCAACGCGCTGATAAAAGGTTTTTTTTAATACATATTACTGTTACCTAGGCACCTTATGATATACACCGATATAAAACGTTTATCAAAATGCAATCGCGATGTTAAGTATAGCGTTCTATCATTCAAATATGGATAAAAAATTTACAAATTATTGATAAATGATACTGACGTCAAAAATTGTAGACTCATGATTAGAAATCGAACGAGCACCTATCGTGTGACATAAACAACTGCAGTATTATATCTAATACGATCGTATCTGGACAAATAAGATATAATTTAAAGATAGAGATAAGAACTTATATAACAAATAACGGTATAAATCAGTAATATTAAACATCAAACGTTTTCTATATAAAACTCAGCGTATTCAAATTTGTAGTAAGTATCCCTTGTATTATAGCTCTTATGGCACTGCCTCACGACACCATGGCGACGTTGCTGACAACATATCAATCAAACCTATTTAAACAAAAAATATATGTTTTGATAAAAACTCAAGGTTGTTTTTTTCATATAAGTGGAAGTTAACCAAAAACGGTCCGAGCGAGAGGTCTCCCAAAAGGAAATGGTCCTTGTCTAACGTTTTGACATTTCATTACTCAACCAATCATTGACGTTTAAGAAGAAAGTATGGTAGTTTGGGTAACCATGAATTTCGTTTGATTGTACCATCTCCACACACTTTTATATACGTACATTATGGTTTAGTCTAATTTTACATACATTATTATCTCTTTTTTAATTAAATTTACATTTTTTTAAATTAAATTGTCGCAAGCCACCGGCACTGGCTCAGTTAGCAAGAGTTCATACAACATGGGGGTCTTAAGAGGCCGTATCGATTTTAAGAGTGATTTTGACTTGTTTCT
>CAJQZM010034312.1:0-22509 GCA_907164665.1 Colias nastes
TCATATCATGAAATGAGCAAATCTACGATATGGCCACGACATATATATTTCATTTGCATACATCTACAATTTATTTATAGGTATAATTGTGTGTTTGTACCTTCTTATTTATTATTATGAAGATTCTCAATAGTGTGTAGTAGTAGTAGTGCTTATTGTAATTATGATTATATCATCATATTAAAATAATGAAAAACAAAAAGTACAAATACTTGGTAGTGCTATGATATCGCATTTTTGGATTCAATAATAATATATTGAACTGTGAACATAATTCAAGTACAATATTTTAGATGCACAAAATAAAAATCAAATTATTTTCTTTCCAAATTACTTTTACCACACCCCGGACACTCCATACAAAATGATCGTTTTGACAGTCACACTGTAGAGACTGCAAATGTGTGTGTTAACGCTTTATGGTTGGCACATTTTGTGCATTTTGTGACTAGCGTAAAAAAAAATTCGCGTTGTTCTGATGAAATACATCCGTAAACAGCACAATATCTAACCATTTTCTACGAAATACGATAATCACAAATCCAAAATAATAAAATTACTTTAAGTCAATTTGATTAATGTTGTCAATCTTCGTTGTGTATCGTCCTTGCAGAAAAATATGGCCCATTTTATGTCTGATCGCGCGGGGGTGAGGTAAGTTTAATTTTGGCGGGAGGCGGAGAGTGTCCGTTCTGTAGCGTTTAGCTACTATTATGTATTCTGTGCTTTTACTTTAAACTAGCTCCGAACAATTTAAACAGTATAAAGCAATAGAATTTATTACGGTTAGCTGTCCACGCGTTGTAAAAGTCGTGTAATTTGGAAGTTCAGACTCATCGATCAGCATGAGAGATGAGGGTTTCTGGACGAAATACGAAACACTCGCTGTTTACGGTGACCCTTAAACTTTAAACGAACGACCGTTAGTGTTATTTAAATCTAATAAATTATTCTTTTTAAACTCCCATAATTATAGAATTGGAAATGTGAAGAGATTATTTTTTTTTTTTTGAGTAGATACTAATTAACAATATTATTATGGATTCTTTATTTTGATTAAAAATATCTTACGTTCACTTATTTCAGTACATATAAAATAAAATAAAGTAAGTAATAGAGCGAACATGAGTGGTTATTTCACTTAAAAACAGTATGATAGCAATACTCTCAAATTTATTTATTTGTTTATTAATTTATTTGGTAACACTTTTAAGAGAAAATATTCCTTATAAATAAATTAAATTTTACTTTTATAATCCAGCTATTACTTACCTTGAAGATCTTCAAACGAAACCTAACAATTATCAGCACGGAGTCCGGAGTCGGCTAGATGTCTAAGTTAGGTTTTAAGTAATTTGCATCAAACAGGTCCCAGTAGCCCGTTTTAGCCCAGTAAGAAATCAAATTGACAATTAATTAAAATAATGACTCCAACGAACACAACCATAAAGATCTTTTTCATATAATTAGACAATTAGATCCATAACAAGTTGCCACTAGAGAATCTTACAACAATTATCCAAATGAAACGCCAATCAAGCTAAAGATGGCTGGTAATTATCCTGAGGTCTGGTTTGCATGACAAACGAGGCTAGGCTTATTAATTAGCTACCGTACACGTCTTACTTGTATACCATCGCATACGTAATGTATCATTTGCATAAGCGTCTTTAAACGATTATGATATTGGGCTTCATATCCAGATACATCAAAATTAAGCGTTGAAGTGTATGTACGGGTATTTCTTACTTCGGAACGATTGCAATGAACTGGATGTTTTTATATTGTTTAGTGTAATTGTTAGTTAGAATTAGAAATTGTATAGAAAAAAAAAACTATTGAAAATAATCAAATATGAAATTGGAGGCCGA
This sequence comes from Colias nastes, assembly GCA_907164665.1. NCBI lineage: Eukaryota > Metazoa > Arthropoda > Insecta > Lepidoptera > Pieridae > Colias > Colias nastes. The sequence continues at coordinate 1,872 of CAJQZM010034312.1, forward strand.
AAGATGTTTTCTTCGGCGCGAGCGCGAGCTGCTTTTCAATATAAAATTAATCATTAAATTTTCACGCATTTAAATAAATGTTTTTAGTTTTAGTTCAGAATATAGAGCTGATAAGTTTATTCTTGAATGTTGTTGTAGCACTTCATTATTGAAATAAATATTTATGTAATTTAACGACTCTACATGATAAAAACCAGGTTTATCTTATCAATGAATTACAATAAATGGTAATTTAGCTTTTTTGTATCAATATATCAACATATTAAATTAACAGAAACACCATTAGATAGGTAAGATATCATTTCTACTCGTTTTTAACGACAATACTTACTTGTAAATTTAAAAGAAGGATTCTGTTTAGATTTATTTTACATTTATAATTAACTAGCAGGAGCCGCCAGCCAAGGCTTGAAGCGGCTAGATACTATGTTTTAATATAGAAAAATTATCTCTGTACCAAATAACACTTTTAGTAATTTTGGTGTGTTTGAGCATCAACAATATAGGTTCTCAAAAAATTCAAATATTGAGACAGTGGAAAAGATTCAATTATAATAATGCTTAGTCAAGTTCCCCCGTCAACTGTTAACAGAAACTAGACACATAAAACATAGACTCTACATAAATGATACAATTATTGTGTTCATTCACCAAAAATACCTACGCCATTTTTATATTCTTCTAAAATGTTTCTGATGAATTGCTTTTTTTCCTTACCGTCAGGGACAAAGTATCAACCGTTCATGGGAGCAAGGGGCAGACGTAACGTTATTACTGCTTCTCAATATCGTCGATGGCTCTGAAGCCTAGCTTTGTAGCTGCCATATTAAAGTCTAGATGCTGTCTAGACTAGAATTTGAAGCAAGCGAAGATTTCCTTATAATTCACATTCCTCCTAGTGGATCCTTTTACGTTTATTTGATGTCAGCTTGAAGGAATATGATTTCATTTGACATTTCAATGGATATCATTTTTAAGAGACAGAGATGGATTTCTGGTGAATTCGCCTTTTACGATGTGCAGGTATTTTTTTGTTTCTAATTCTTTATATGGAATATGGTTCAATAGGTTCATAAGAATTCTAAATTAAATTTATTGTCATTATTGTGAACGACCGCAATTTCAGTACTCATTATTGATTTTAGTAGGTACTTTGTTAATATACCGCGTTCCGAAGGTTTCTATTTTACAATACGTCAAACATTTTCATCGCCTCTGCAACTGCGGTTATGTATAAACAAACATTATCTGAACAATAGGGTATATTCTATCATAACATGTGAACATTTCAGCCGTAACTATACGTTTAATGGCTCGTTAACATTTTGCAAGTTTAAAAGAACATCTAGATTCTAGATATTATGCAAAAGCTAGTTGCCATACGGTAATCGCTCAAAGAAATTTATTTTCATTTTGCCGGACCTAAAAAGCATAGGATCGCGTATCAAGAATATTTTATGCGGTAATAATAAAGCTTCATTGGAATATCAATTGAGAATTGATAGCCATTCGCCAATTGTTCGCCAAATGGCAAAAATGATTCATACATATTTCATACCGAGTGTTACGATGTGTGTGAAAATTCAATTTTATTGCATAGCTTCTTGTTGCTCCGTACTTTGTACTTTGGTCGTTAAAATGTTTTGGTTGAAAATATTATTACTATTAAATATTATTGTTACGAATACGAAAAGTATTTTTTCGTCGGATTATAATTACATTCACGGATTATATTCTCTTGCTCCAAATTATACTTTCTCATCCTGTTTTATGTTTAGGTAAATTTAAATTTTATACAACGAAAATTAAATTTACATTACAGTCCCCTGTAAAGGCAAATCGCTTATCATAACAATGTCATGAATATTCCATTAGAAAGCTTGTATTTTAGAGTTAGAAATTATAAATTAAGTAAATAAATAATAATCCTTGTTCAATATATCACTGGGTACAATAATGTCGCGTTTACGTGCTATTATTAATCAAATATTTCTTTGAAAATTGTTTCCCATTCAGGTTCCTAACGAGTCTAAATTATTGTAAGATTTCCCAACTCGTTTATCATCGAACCATTGTATTTACTCTGGATATAAACGAGGCTAGGATTGAAATTGGCCTATTGTTGTTAGATCGATCAAAGCTCGTTTACTAACAAAAGGATAGGCGCATAACTCAGTGGAAGGCCATTTCACTACCTTAACGAGAGGCTGTGATAACAATGGTCAAACCCGATGGAATCATAACATTAGGGAAGTGGAGGTAGCTATTACTATTTAACTGAACGTACTAAGGGTTATGGTACTTTAATGGAAAATTAATCATTAAACAGATATAAATTTTAATTGTCTTATTAGAATTAGTTTTATATTTCTTTCAATAGGTAACTTCATATTGTAAGATTGGAAGATATAGTTCCTGTGAGTACGCTGATGTAATATTATGTACAGATTGCTACCTAGTTTATTATAATTAATAAGTAGTTACTATTACAATTATATAAAAAATGAATTAATTATTATGAAGTGATAAATATTGTTGTTTGTTAGTGTCATATTTTACTTAGATAAATAAATAATTAACACGTTCATGCCATTCTCATTATTTTATTTGGAGCAAAATGAAATCACACCGAACAGGAGCTATATTATATTTTAATTAAATGTTTTCTAAAACATTTTTTATAAATACCAAGATACAAACTTGTATTTACTAAGCATAGTAGAATATACATGCAAATGCGTTCGCTTGCCAAGTCCTGTATTGGAATAGCTTTGAATTTTTATTACTTTTCGATTTTATTCTTACTCCCCAGAAATGATTTATTACAGAGTGCGGATATGGATTAAAATCCTAACGTAACATATTCATAGTCATCGAAAATATTCTAATAAAAAAAATGTGTGCATGTACTAGTGTACACACGTAAGAAGTGAAACTTCTTTATGACCTTATTTTTCAAAAAATAATTTACTATATGCAACTTTACAGAAATATACGTCGAATCACGCATGGTAGGGATAAGAAAAAGATGGCGCGTAACGGAAAAATGTCACGCGTACTAACGAAAAAATGTTACACTAAATTTTTTTCCAACCCCGATAAAGAAGTTTCACTTCAAAAATTAAAACATCCATAAGAAAATTGTCAATTTCAATGTATGATTATTTGAATAACAGTAAATAATAAATTTTAACAATTATTTTATTAATTTGATTGCTTGAAATATATTTTATACTAGCGTTTCGCCCCGGCTTCGCCCGTGGTACCTACATGTTTAAACTATCCTATCTCTCAAGTTGGATCGAACTGCACATGGTGTGCGAATTTTATTATAATCGGTTAAGTGGTTTAGGAGTCCATTGAGGACAAACATTGTGACACGAGATTTATATATATTAAGATAATTGATGCCAATAATAATTCAGGTAAGTAGATACTTATATACAACGATTTCTTATGCATCTCGAGATTTATATACCAAGGTAAAACAAACTTAAATTGACTTCAGAATCCAATTATAATGTTCGTCAAATATAAATTTGTTTTAAGGATATAATTAGTACATTAGATATTACTTGAGCCGTACGTGCGTCGTGACGCGTTATAATGGGGAAATTATTCAATTACCCCGTTTAATTGTAGGAGCTAAATTTACGGTTCCTTAGTTTGGCAAGCGTTTTGACTTATGCAAACTGCTATGTGAAATTTCTAGACACACCTACTTTTTTTTCTCAAAAAATATATTTTTTAATCAACTGGTTATGAGTATAGGTAGGTTGATCTATGAAATATCAGCACTATTTCTTCTTCTTCTCTTTGTTAATGGTAATCCATGTAACCTATTGCATGTTCGTTCACACGCATTAAACTCATAAAAATCTTACTTCGTTTCTTAACTATTTTATTTTCCTACACTTATTCTAATAAAAGTTATTCATAACTAATAATTGTGATATATTTTAACACTGCATTAAATATTATCCTAAGTTTATATTACTCGGGTATTAAATTTTTCTGAACTAGTCTTCAGTGTGTCACATGCTATTCCGTAAATTAAATGAACAAAGTATTAAATAAAATCTCCCGTTACCTTGATCGTGATTAATTACGTATTCCCCTTAAATAAGATTTAATTAGACTGTATTGCTAATATCACGGAAACTAATTATAAATTCGTTTCATCTTATTAGAAAATAAATATGTTCGAGAGCAAATTTTTCAAACGGAAATTGCACATTAAACGATTTGCTTAGGTATGATCACTAAAGTTTAGAAATATTTAATTTAATAATTATTTTTTAGAGAAAGTAAATATCTTTAAAACTAAACTCATAAATCTAATATAGGTACTTTATAAACAATACAGTAAAAGTTCTTTATTCGCGGGCAATAGGTTCCGTAAATGTGCCGCGAATAGAGAAACCGTGAATATGGAATGGTAATTTGTATGGGGTTATAGGGGATACGTTCCTAGGTGACGAAATAAGGAAGCAAATACATAAAGAAATCAGTTTTATTGAAATTTTTGACCATACATATTTATTAATTACCATTTAATTAGGTATTATCTTCAGGTTTAGGCAATGGCTTAGCACTTTTTACTCGTTTTTTAGTCGACATTATAAATTCGTAGTTGTAGTTCAGGCGTTTTCTAAGGATAACAATTGATTTTTATTTAGGTAAATACATATATGTATGTACCGATGTACCGATTCGATCCGCAAATAAAGAATTTTGGGCCGAGAATATAGAAATTAGGTCGCATTTTTTCCACCCGCGAATAGTGAAACCGCGAATGAAGGAAGCGCGAATAAGGAACTTTGACTGTACAATTAACTATCAAAACAAACGAAACAATCGTGCAAACGCTGCGATGTTATCAACTCCCGTCATCATTAAGTCCGATCTAAGAAATGCTCTTAATTTATATAACAAACTTATATTATTAGGGGAACAATAAGAACGTCCTGCGAATAATCGATTCCTTTGTTGTCTAATAGCTTGATTCAATGCAACGTGGAAAAGGTAATTAAGGACGCTTTTCATTCGCCGTTATGCGCGGACTTGACAGCTGACAGCTAAGGTCTGCGAACTTAAGGTTAATTCTAGGATCCTTTAGAAAGACATTGAACACTGAAAGCTTGACGAGTCTCTTATGAATCTACCGGATAATCCTGTGATCAAGGGAGTTCTGTTTCAAATACATTTTCCTTTATATCAAAGGAATGCAAGAGTGGATTCTAGAAATAGACGCAGTAATTTCTATTCAAAACAAAAGTGATGAAGGTAGGTAGATATAAATAAATTCTGATTAGGTATGTAGTATTAGAAAGACGTATTATGATTTTATGTTAATCCTAAATAAGAAATGCTAGAAGAAACGACTATCTAAACTATCCATAAAGTTATAAGTGCCAATAATGCATATACCGTGTTTTTTTATGTTTACTTTATGAAACTCTTGTATTATTTATACATATTCTAGATTTATAAAGATAATTGCAGTCACAATATAAATTACGTCTATATTTACTTCTTACTTAATATTTTAACAGATAAAAAATATCTATAGCTCTGCTTACGTTATACTTTTAAATATTTATGTAAAAGCTTTCATTATAATGAAAAATCCATTTACGCATAAACACAACCAATCAGCCTACTAATTTGCCGCAAGCTGCTCAATCATTACACCTATACAAAAAGCCAGCCAAGAATGAATTGTTAAAACTACGGAACCCTCAAGTGAGTAATGAAACTTTAATCGGAAGCGGGCTCATTATTATGCAAATAGCCGGTATTAGTGGGAATTCAATTTCAGAAAATTATAATTCATCGCTGGTAATCCTGTGTAGTTGATGGTTATTGAGCGATAATCACATGGTATGGAAGTAGTTTAGGAGATAAGGTGCTGTTATTAGTTACATGAATTAATTCGAGCGTCGCCATATTTATGGTAGCTGACGATAATAGTACAAGCTTAAGACTTTTTATAACGGTAGTCGAATTATAATATTAAACGCTTGCTCGTTTTACGTAAGGCCGTAGTCGAAAACTAAGGTTTGGTCATTACGATGTTATCAAATGATTGAAGTAGTAAGTACCTAATAATAATTCGCATGCAAATAATATCGGCCTATTCTTTTAATTAATCCACTTTCCAAAATTAGAAAATAGAGAGACGAAATAATGTGCAGTTGTAAAAAGTTAAAATAGCTTTGTGAAGTCATAAGCCACTTTTATTAGGAAATATTTTGAACGGTCGCATAGCTTTACATAAAATAGTGCTGCAGACGAATTTATCTGTGTAGATAAAAAATACAAGGGACATCTAGGAAATTATTTTTATGAAACCGAAACGCGCGCCAGCTAGAGTAGCCAAAATGCAAATATTGCTATGTTCCGCAATAGGGACGTTTATAAAGAGAATTAACCGAAAACAGAGTTCTTTTTACGACAATAATATAATATAACAAATATAATATAATAAAATATAACAAAGGGCAAAGGAATCACAAAATATTGAACTTCATCAAAATATGTCTGCAATCTGCATATCTAAATAACTTTATGTTGATTTATACTTTGTTCTAAAATTGCAGTGTTTATTCACTATTCATGATAACTCATCGGGAGTTATTTTGAGTACAAAGCAACTGCACTTATCAAGTTTGTTCGTGAATCTTCGAGCGTAACATTTTTAGACAACTTCAATTTCAACGCTTGTAAAGATAATAATATTTTTACTCGTAGCTACGAATCGGTCGGGTAAAAAGTACAGGTAAAATTTATTTATATCTTAATATATATAAATCTCGTGTCACAATGTTTGTCCTCAATGGACTCCTAAACCACTTAACCGATTATAATAAAATTCGCACACCATGTGCAGTTCGATCCAACTTGAGAGATAGGATAGTTTTTATGAAAAAAAAAAACGTAAACATGTAGGTACCACGGGCGAAGCCGGGGTGGACCGCTAGTTTTAATATAAGATTTCACATTATGTCTTTATAAGGAATCAATCGTTTAGTCAAGTTAAATTATAATATGGTAATAGGCTAATAGCATTTATTCGACTGTAGATTTTAATTTTAAATTAAGCTGTAAGTTTTCTTGCCAATCTACAAGCAATTACAATTGACTTTCATTGTAAATAAATACTGCTAAAGCTTAAAACAAATAATTTGACCTTAATTCTAACGAAACAAGCTGAACTTACAACAAAAATAATAACATAAACTCCTTCAAAAGCAGCAAAAAAAAACTGTCATATCATAAAAAGCCAGTATTAAAATCCGAGAGAAATGATCACGATTCTGGCGTCACATGTCGTGGACGGATTTTTTCAGTTATTGTAGCATACCATGTTTCATGGAAGGGGGAACAATTTTTCACGACACCCATTAGCACGTTTCGCGTGGGATGGTTCTAGAAATGTTTTCTTACCAAATAAAATACCAACTTCACGTTCAAGGATACTTACATTCTGTATTGTTGGAAGTTTTACTGTTTGGGATGAAATGGCATGTGTTACAAAACTGCTATGTAAATTTCAATAAAACATATTATTAAATAATATTAAATAACAAGTTAACTGCTGCATTTTCATTACTGAACATACATAGTAATATTTTCATTATTTAAATAACATCGCATGCTTGTCAATATTCTGTGTCCGCAGGCAGGTGTAAATATGGTATTCAAACGCACACACCAACTGCTAATGTTAATATTGAGAAGCATGCGACAGATAAAATATAAAATTTGACGATCATACAAGAAATGCAACTTCGCTAAATGCAACAACAGGATACATTTGTATTTTCACTTAAAAGCAAGGCTTTTACAGACGCGAAGCAAAATGGGACAAGTAAAAATTTACAACCGACGAAACAAAGCATTGTAAATCTACAAAGAACGAATGTCAAAGAGCAGGGAACTTGAGCCGAACTCAAATTGTTTGAGCACATTGTCGTTCGCCTAACGTACCGTCACTGCTAGTGTATTTTGCCATTTGTCTGCTTCAGGTCTTATATCGAATTTTACAAAAAAAAAGTACCTAAGTATATTTTTTTTAAATATGTATTTATTAAATCTCACTGTCGTAACTAAAATTCCTACCTACATCCTCGTCATGTTTAAGTTAACTTATAAATAAATTTACAATTTTCTTTGAATTTTTAATTGGAAGAAAAAATAACATTGTCAAATCAGCGACTCTCTAACACTAAAATATCGATTACTTTAACATCGGCCATTTTACCTCAAATAAACGAATTTTCAATACACTGTCCGTTAACGAACTCCCTTCATTATAAACCTAGTGCCTAATCAAAGCAGTTGCAGTGTTTTGTTGTCACTAAGCTGTGAGTTGTGACCAACGTTCCAACTGCAACACGTCCATCATGTTATCCCGTTGGACGAATGTGTCAACACACTGTGATTCCAATCACTCTATTTTTATATAGCGACTGCTCTCAACAAAATGCATTTAATCTGTAGTGCACTCTGCTCAATTGCTAAGCCTTATCGGACGAGCACCCACATATTAATCAACGCTTTTTGTGAAGGTAATTTAGTGGATCGGTGTGCTGACTGGCGTTGTTTCGGGAAACAAGTGAAGTTTTGTAACGCATGTAGGTTATAGGTTTATGAAGACGTAGTATAGAAGAGAAGAGTATTAAAGCATAAAACAGTACGAACAAAAACAAAAAATAAATTGATATAAGATATACCTAGGTGTTGTGTTAGTATTCGATTTAGTCTATCAAGCTTATAAGATGATGAATGATAATTGTGTAAAAACGTGGTCTCAAACTTGGGTTATTATTGTAAAATAAATAAATCAATTTAAATATTCTTCTGGAAATATAAAATAATGAGTAGATAAAACAATTGCAACAAATTCAGAGGATTAAAAGCTTAACTTACTAAAATAACCTAGGTAGTTAGTTAGGTGTGAAAGGGATAAAAAACATACAGGCGTCATTCAAGGTCATATTTTCTTGTTACAAGTTAATGTTCATACTGAAATCTCCAGTGTATTAGATATAAGCTTCTTGGTTGTCACTTACACCATTATTTTTCTTTGACGTTCCCCCAATGTTATAATATTATCTATTCAAGTACAGCGAAAAATAGTTTGTAAAATTACTGGTCAGTTTTTTTCTAGCATCTTGATTGATGACCAACATGACAAGACAATCCTAGGGTCTGTTTTCAACAGAGGGGTTACACTGGTAACATTTCCCTTTTGCGATTTTCTAGATAAATATCCTGAAACAACAATAATATTAATGATCAGTCGATTTTATTTTATTCACAATAGTAAGTGTTTGCATCAGTTTGCATCTGATGTAATAAATTATGTTCAATTTGTCTTCCAAAAAATAAACCAAAATAATTAAACTATCGTGCTGCATGATTTCACGTTTTTGTCGAAATTGCTACAAACAGTAAAATGTTTATAAATGAGCAAAGAACTAATAAAGACCCGAGCAACGAATATAATTTAATAGAAGAGTAAAATTGATAGCTTGATTCGATTAATATAATCGAATTGAAAAGTTAGACATAAAACAAACAAACTAATCCTCTTAGATCAACTTGTTTATTAAAATCAATATTCAATCAAGCAATTGATCTCTTTGTATCGAGATACCCTTGAGAGTACGGTAGAAACTTTGAGCTTTTTAAAATGAATTCACTCGATAAAAGATTAGCAAATTTACTTTCCTCCCTTAGTTTACTTTGGCTCATTTATTATGTTGAGTTGCTTTGTTATTAATTAATTTGTTTTTATTAAAAAAATCACATAAAGCATTTGAAGCATAAGCGGTCTTTCATTGGAATTGCCATGATGAAAAGATACATGAGAAAATACATGTTATTAAATAATCACCAAGTATGAAGCGAGCGCTAGAGATAGACTGCATTTTTTTAAGACACAATTTCATCAGGATTAAAATATGTATTGAATCCAGCCTTATTAATATGTCATTCCCATTATTCAAAACTTAAAATGCACGATGTTTTTCAGGCAGGTAACTTAAGCCTCATAAATATTTATAATGTTTTGAAATGTACTATTCAGCAACAATGAAGCACGAGTGCATAATATCCGGTCTAGCGGTAATGAAAACGTTTCAAAAGCAAAGCTCAGACCATTGTATATTTGAATCGTATGAGCCAACGGAATTAAATCACGAGAGCCAAGCAAAATTGGATTAAGCACCCCATTGTTGCAAAACGATAAATTTTCTATTCTGGCCGAATAAGCCCTAGTATCGTAGCGTATTACGAGATATGCCCAAGCACTCCAGTGTTAACTGGTGCCCTCGTATTGTTCTCTATTTCACCTTTTTTCCGATTCACACACGCTAGAAAGGCTCTTCGCTTGCAATTTAATACTGTTAAGTCTGTATTACCGTTTGAATCGCAAAGGCATTATGTGCGGACGCGATAAAATGAAAAAGATTTCATTTAACACTTAAGTGCCGTGAATTATAAAGCATTTGCTCTGGGATCAACGGCGCTGAGAGAAATGCATGGAGTATATTTTAAATAATGAATGGAAATGTATAAGAGATAAATGTTGCCACCGGTATAGTGGCAATTTTATCTTGACCCGTCGTGAATTTGGGACGGTATTCAATGGCGCGTGTGTGACATATTGGTATAGATATCTGATGGTTCCTTTTAGATTGGCCGTGATATGTGCGTGTTCTGAATAAACCATGAGTTGTTTTCAATTTGGCGTAAAAGCGTTCTGTCACAAATTTGGACCGCTCATAATTAACGTTAAAATATACGGTAAGACTGTATTAAGGAAGTTGTAGGTAGTCTCTTTATAAAACTGATACATTTCGTGAATAAGATCACGTCTGTCTGAACCGTTCGTGAAATAAAAGCAAAAATTTCTTTTTATTCTTATAAATGTTCTATTTACTTTGGTAATATATTATCACTACAGTAATTTACGCAAGCTATACAGTCTATACTGGCTTTAATGTCCATAGAATCGATAGGAAACATCGGCAAAGATTATTAAAGTACTCAGCTATGAAATGAACCAGTTTAAACAACGGCGTGAAGTTTACACCGCAGCTAATCAGCAAATCTAGGTTTCCAAGCATGTTCAGTGTTAGTTCGATATCATTTAACAACTAGGCGAGTAGAACTTTCAACGTTATATAACAGGAGTTCTAATTAAGCGGAGGTAAAGTGTTTAGTAGAACGAACAGCCGTCTCGCACTTATCTAATATTCCGACATTAACTGATACTCTATTGTTTACTATTTTGGACACCCATTTATTCGAAAATAAGATTAACGTAGGAATATAATGTGTTCTTACTGTACTGTTGATAATTTTGATTTGTACTTTTGTGTGTTTTGGGTAAAAATTTAATGAAAAAATTAATATTGTACCTCCAAATACCTGTGACAATCAATTGTAGATATATATGAATTTTCATTCCATACCAACAAAATACAAACAAGGACTCGATAACAGTAAGTTTTAAATAAAAATTCACAGTTCCCCAACTTTTGCAACTGAAATAAAAACAGAGCCGAATCTACTGAGCAATGGTTTGTAAAGACAGTTTCTAGCTGCGGTTGTAGAAAGGATCAAAAAGTTAGGGCTTCCTGTTATCACAGCAAAGAGGATGTTCGCGTAGTAATGTCAACAAACTTTCAAATATTAGCGTTCAACTTTGAAAATATTCGAACATTTATTGCGGTGGAAAGGAAATGAAAGAATCAAGGAAATTAAGTTTGGAAGTTCAGTTTTAGTCTTTTTAATTCTGTCTACCTACTACCTAGTTTAAAATTTTAAGTTCATTTTTTTAAGTAATAAAATAATGAAGTATTTCGACATAATATATATGTTTTGTGGAACCAAATGGGTAATGTTTTTGTATGCGTAAATTACAGCTGACCGTACTTATTATAAGCTTTTATTTAATTAAGCATATCGATAATTATTAGTCATTTTGTTCTGTCCCTCTATTTGTTTATCTGTTATAATATTTTCATCAAATATCAAATCCTCTTGGGCAAAATCTCAGCCATTATCACGAGACAATCTGGCTCGACTAGCTTACGCTCCCTACAGTTACCTACATAGCTAGAGATTAAAGATGTTATTTTGACTAAAAACACTGTTTTACATTAGTAGGGAAGCCAATCATTTGTATTTCTCTTCATAGTAATATGTTAAACTTTTTCATACAGGTGTACATAAACAATTTATTAAATTGATTGTATGATATTATGAAGAAATTAAAAAAAAAATATTGAAATGAAAACCCCCAAATCAATAAAAGTTTTGGCCAAGCGGATAACGCATAAAGTACTTTGGAGGTTCTACAAACAGTTTATCCGGGAGCAAAATGGTCAAACTTAAGGACAATTTCGTATTTGCAATGGGGAGAATTTGGGACACCTTCTGTCTGAATGTTGTTGTCCGACCCAGACAGTTTATGGTCATCGCGTGTGGCTATTGAGTATCTATACAAAAAATTCGAATAAATTGTGGCCGTCGAATAGGTATATTATGAGCTCCCCATGAGAAACCATCCCCGTACTTCAAGGAATACCTATAAAAAAAGAATTAACGTAATCGGTTCAACTGTTCTCGAGATTTGCGCTTTGCTTAACAAACTTAGCCTTTATTTTTATATTTAGATCATAAAGGTAATGTTTGCATTAGTCATAGCTTTTTATTTAACTGATTGATCCTTTTCCTCTCTAAAATAGATTTTCTATTCAACAAAAATGTTTCCAAATGGAGACAAATATAGATAATGGCACTATTTCAACCACACTAATAGATCAGCCCCCGGACATCCGTCCCACTGAAAGAGTGTAAGTACCACAGCTATGCCGAGATTTATGAAGTCTCAAGCTGTGAGTTCAATTGCTCCGTCGCAAATAAATATATTACGAATAGTATTTCATTTTTAAAAGGGTGTAAATGACTCAACAAATAAGGAGGGAAAAACTTGTAAAAATGTTTTTACCATAGGAAATACTATGAAGTAGTTTCATATAGTGTTAATATTTAGATTCTTACTATTTATTTTTCATGATTTTCCGCGCTCTGTTATCTGTAAATAGTCTGCTATGTATTTTTCATTGTATAGCATAATATATTATCTCCGTCATTGTGCACTTTGCTTTAAAATCCATATACAATACACGAACTTTTAGCTGTTCAATTTGTTAATCATCATTTCATTTGTTTTTGAAATTTTGTTTCGAGTTGAGAGCGCAATTAAATCAATGGGTCATTGTTATTATAACAGCGAGTATGCACTTATCACATAATGTACTTATCACTATGAAAGTAGAAGTATTTATTAATAAAATTGATAATTAATTTTGCGCTCTCTTGTACACTATTTGTTACTTCTGATTATGCTACCACTATTTGAGTAGAAACAAAGCAATTTATACTTGACGTGTATTGTATCCAACAGATCTTAAGCCTCATTTAAATATTCAGCACGGCTCGTGTTTATTATTGGTACTCAAGCCTTGGAATTATTCCAAAGAAAAAGTCGAGGGTAACTTGTGACTCACGTTTTTGAATATATTTGTTAAAATTCACACCAGCTAATTTTCTACGATTAGGTACGCTATTTGCTATAGCGTACGAAAATCGCGATTTATGTTTATATTTCTACTTACGCTTTGTTGGCTCTCGCTCGAGCGCAGAAACCTATATTACGAGAAATATTTCATAAAAGTATTTCAAAGTAAAGAGGTTGTGTTAATACATACACATTTTCATGCCGAGGCAGGCAAGCTGGCTTACGTGTGACGTAATGGTGAGCGACACATGCCGTAAATAAACTTCTATTATAGTAAGTTAGGTGGGATATGATATAATGGGCCCCAGGAGTCTAAGGAAAGGTAGGTAGAATGAATATTCCTTATACTAAACTTCCACGCTCTATTTATACTATTAATAATCGTATAACCTATTTTCTAGCTTAGTTTGTGCAAACATATTATAAAAGTTAATTAAAAACTAACCAAACTATGAAAAGGTAACCAATGTAACCTAGTTAGTAAAACTGAACACATTCAATTAAAACACAATGCAAACAAGCCAAAACAATTACCTACAAAATACACCTTCAGCGTTTATCCCAGAAAACATTTTTGATTTTAAACTGTTCGAACGGCGGCCGAAGCAATCATAAGTTGTTTTTCATTAAAGTTATCGACCTCAAAAACTGGATACGGGAAAATTGCTCGCCTCCGTTTTTATTGGCTTATTCCCGAAAATAATAAACTCTATCACACATTGTAAAATATTGAAGTGTACGAATATTTACATGAACACGTTAATAAATAAAGTTTTATTTTTCTTTCAGCATCATCAGTTCTATTTGTTTTCACCACAACGCTTACTTGCGGATTGGTAAAACTAATTCTTTATATACAATTAAGAAAAAAGAATATAATCAAAAAGCATTTTTTACATGGTATTTTTTAAGAATGCTACCTGAGCTACGTTATTTACGAGGCAGCGCTTGGTCAAAGACAAACTTCAATAAATGTTCTTCTTCTCCTTCAGCGTAACGTAAAGTGCATATTAATTATTGTAACGTTAATAACAGCTTTCTACAAGAACTAATATTCTCATATTCTAGTACATACACACTCAAATGAACAATAAAAGCAAGTAAACCAATAACCTACAGGACTCAGGAGCGATGTCAGATTCAATAAACGTGTCAAAGCGGAGAGCAGGTGACACGAATACCAGCTTCCCTAAAGAACCGCACCGGCAACTTTGCAGAATAATGGACATGGACCGCATATTATGAAGCTATGGTTGACTTGTATTTAGTTGCCTGTCGTGTGGAATATCATTTTTCATTTTTAGTTTAAATATTTAAACTACATCCAATGTGATTTCTAACTCTTCAAAAAACTTATGTCATATTCATTCTTTACCTGTTTCTTATTTAGGATTATATTATGTTCTGAGGATATTTATTACTTTTGGAACTACGAAAATTACCATGTGGAACATCCAGTGAGGAGGTAAAAATAGGAGATACCATCCTGATCATATCAACTTGTAGTCAAGTTATGAAGGTAGTATTTTATGCTACTACCTATGTACTTATCAATAAGCTATTATATAATAACTGCAAAACCTAAATACAAAATCATCACACCCATATCTGCATTAAAATCAGACCACAACATCGATATACTCGACCACAAATCTCAAACATCACAATAACAAAAACGTACATTATAATAGAACTGTCGGTCGAAATGCCGGAATCGTACCATCCATCACGGGCCCTTGGATATTTATTATTTACCCATTGACCAACTACTCGTCATACCCCCCGGTTTATATTTGAAAAGGTTTTTGTATTTGCTCGGAGCGATTCTTCGCTACCAACATGAAGATTGAAGGCGGTTGCCGAATGAAGATTTTTCTGCACTTGAGAATAAGATGTTCTATAGAAAGTTGTGTGGGCTGACCTTTTGAGATATAAGTACCAACAGGATATTTGATAGCGAACAATATATAAGATGGAGCGAAACTTTTGAATGCGCACGTTTCTATAGAAAAAACATAATTAAATTTATTGACCACGTCGCTCGCATAGGATAAATCATAATAAAACACTACCTACATAGTATTCAGAAGCAATAATGAAGGTGAAATATATGGGAACATTTTGCATTCGATTTCCTGAATCTGTATTTGTTTATAGAAAATAATTATAATTTAATTTATATTTCATACTAAATCTGCAATTCATTTTGTACACTGTACTTCCAATACCAGCGCAGCGGTACATATTATTTGCCAACATCGTCGTCTATATAAATGAGACAAAATTTTCAATACATAAAAAAATATGGATTACCTACATAATTATATATGTCTCTACAATATAATACAACATTCGTAAGGCTTTAACTCAAACTTTATGTACTTAATTTAAATTTCAAAGGGAAGAGATATGATAAAATTAAATTACATACAAAACCAGCTACTAAACATCCCAATAATATGGGTCAGCGATTTGTAATATGTGTTTAGACTGAAATGCTAAACTGTTATCGTTTGTACTACGGTCTATTTACTGGTTCAATACCGCGCAATCCACAACTTTAATTATTGGTCTTGTTTTGAAACGGCACAATTTCACGATTTGAATACTCAAATGTATACCGTTTTAATGGAATCTGTGTCGGAAAATAAATTGGAATGGCTGAAGTGATGTTTTATATGGTAAGTTGTTAAAAACTTGTTTTTGCTGACTGCTGTGACAGTGCATTAATTGCATTCAAAAAGGTAGGCAATGTCACACTCTACTTCCTTCATCAAGTCTGTGAATAATATGGTTATCTATATAACTATCGAAAAATGTTAACAAACTTTTTTGAAATTATAAATTTTTGAACATAAAACCCCGAACAAACAAAGACTACAAGCCTGATATTATTTAAATTTATTACGAAGAAAAGGAAACTGCTATTCAAGTTGTGATAAAATATTACGACTTTAGTTATAAGATTTAGTTCAACAAATTGCCATTATTTGAATTCGGGGCAAATTACTAAAGACTCAGCCGGGGTGTATAACTTTTCATAGAAATAATAAAGGGTATAAAGCTTTATTGTTTTAACAAAATAAATCGAACAGCGATAAAAATAAATATTTAAGTGTCTTAAAAAAATTGAAGGTATGTATATTAAATACTATTAAATCCTTTTTGAAGATGAAAATAAAACTAAATGAAGGGGTCTGGAATGAGCGTTTTTTTTGTCGCTCTATTAGTCATAAAATATAACTAATGTCCTAAAAATTACGTGGAATATTCAACATAGTGCATGAACTCTATAAACATTCACTTAGGTGTTATGCATCAAGCAAAGACCCAGCACTTCCCTTAATGGGAACTACTGTTATAAATTTCTACCACTAAAAGGCTGTCATGGCAGACGCGGGTAACGAAATTTTTCATTCAAGATTCAATTTGGTGTCAATGAACAACGGCGCCAGCTAAAATTGAAAAATTCTTCAAATTTGATGCGGAAAACTATGATATATTAAAATGATAAGAATATTCATAATTTTTGAAATATGATTAAAATCGATTCGTAATATTTTGTACTAGTTGTTGAAAATAATTGAACATCTAAGTATATTTCATTCAAACATTTCATATACCTAGTTTTCCTATAAATCGGTGCCATTGATAAGGTATTTCCAATTCCAAACATTCTAATAACAGAATTACATTTATTTCCGATGATACAAATATATTTCCCTAGACTCTGAGATGTTTCTATAAATCCTAGTACTATTTATGATTTTCCGATTCTCGGTAATAAAATCGTTTCACAATCTATCGTTTCAAACGAAACACAAAATATTTGTATCACATTACATTTTATTCAAACAAACGTTTCGATACCGTTAATCCTTTAAAAGAACGATGGTTTTAACTCTTATCGTTAGCGCTCATAAACCCTCCAATTAATATTGCTTGTTGTTTTAACATTTATACGTTACGTTTATGTGATGAGTTGTAACAATAAAAGCAGTATTATAAAAACTTATGCCTATGTTTGTAACTTTAATATCGGCTTCGAATAAGAGTTGTAGCACCTACATGTATTATACTACTTATACATACAAATTATATATTGCTACACATCTTACCTTATTCTACAACCCACTCAATAATCAAACAAAATCTCTGTAATCTTATAACACAATTTTGAATGAAATGTTATCTAGACAATCCTACAGAGATTGTACAAGTTTATAATAAGAAAGAAACCAACCTGCACACTTCAGATGATGATTAACTCTTATAGAGCTAAGTTTTCGCATTGAAAGTTTAAACGCTATCAAGAGAAAAATAAAATAGAAATCCCGAACACCGAAGCGCATACTTAAATACCTAGAAGAAACTTTCTCGAGTATTCGCTTTCAGGAGAAAAAATACACGCAATAATTAAAATGTTTATCGCACAAACTCACAACAATTACACTACAGAATCAGTATTATTTGCACCTACAGGACCATGTTTAAATAAGTTAATGTAGCCTTTGTATTATTCAAGATTTTTTTAGTTTTATTTTGTGACACATTTTTAAAGATTCTTTGTATAGCATTAATTGCAAGAGCTGATAGATAAATCGAACGGATAAATATAGTTAACAGCCTTTTCTACGATTTCAAAAATTTACATAATACATCATAGCCATCAAAGGTCAACTCAATTCAATAAACACACAATTATTGAAAGCCCTAAATTCGAAGGTTGTTTTAAAAACAATTCCCTTAACTACCGTGGAATGGAAAGGTCTGTTTGAGTAAAGAAAGCAAGGGTCGGTTGAATGGACGATTTATTAAAATCTTGATTACGGTTATCTTCATTATTCCTTGGCTTCGTCCGTATAAAACTTATTTCGCTCGTACACAAGAATGTTTGGGAGGGCTGCGAAAAGCTGGTGAGAATTATAATGGCCTGATTAGTAAAGATCACGTTCATGCCGTGTTATCGCACATATTTTAAGATACAGGGTTAAATCGTAGGATCTGCTGAAGTTTCAAAAAGTATTGCTATACTTTTTTTTAAGTGTAAAAATAAATATGTATCAAGTTTAAGTAGCCATAAATTTCATTGAATGCGTTAAGATGTCCGATTTCATCGAGAGATAGACAATAAATTTATATTAAAAAATACATTAATTACTTTAATATAAATCATAATAAAATATTAATATCTGGACCCATAATTTATTTCTTTCAATTAATTAAAATGCTAATGTATTCAGTGAAATAATATCGTATTCAATATTATAAAATTAACTCTATACACAGACATATATTAAGTAGACAACGCAAGTACCGCGATCTGTATGAAAACCAAGCGTGTCATATTTTTTGTACTGACCTTGACGCGTTATGACGTCACGAGCGCTTTTTAGTGATGGTAATTTCATTTTACGCTAAATCGATTAGGACGCCACTCGCGCGGCGATTCTAGTATCGTACTATCCCATCGAAGTAAATCGAAAGAAATCAGATCAAACTAGATCTATGTCTAAGAGGTAGTCAAATAAATGAATCGTAATCGATTACTAAATCGATTCAAGACAGAAAAATGATAATTACCATAGACAGAGGAATGATAAAATAAAGTTATAAACCTTTTAATATTCTAACAAGTAAACTAATGTGTTTTAGCTTTTTCTTACATATGCCCATTGAGTTACCATGTACTACGTACTAGAGAGGCCATCGAAAGAAAGTAATGAAACTGTCAATCAATCAATCTTTATGTCCCGTTGCATCGATCCATTTTTCTTTTATGTTCGGGTTACTTGGAAAACTGAAAAAACAAACATAGTCTAAGCAATAAGGAGTTTTCTTAAAAAACTCCCAAGATGACACTTTAACTAATGGCGTCCATGACATAATACCTTTTTAGTACCTTTGTATTAAAATACTTAAAAGTTCTAGGTCAAGTCGTATTAAATGACAAAAAAAATCTATGCCTTTTTTTCTGAAAAATTGCTCCTTCAAATTATCATTTTTCTGTTCGATTATAAAATCGATTAGAATCGAGAACTGTTGCATCAAATGAACATCACTAACCACAAAATTGGACAGAAAAATGAGAACAGAAAAATGAGAAGACGCTATTCATTGCTTATTAGTTATTATCATACGACGCGATCTTTACCGTGCCAAGTAAAAGCCGCAATGTATTCCGAATCATTCCGTATGGTTTGGTATCCATGTTTGTCACGATCGTTTTCCACAGATATTCTTTATTTGATTTTAAAATAAATAGTGCATATTCTGATTAGAAAATTACTTACCGGTGGAAGGAAACATCTCCGATAACTCGGCCACTCACAGCTGTGGAGTTTCTACAGTTTATAACGGCGCAATTCGGCATTTTACTTTATTCAGCTTCACGTCTTTCCTTGGCGAACTGCAAGCGCGGACTGAGTGTAGGCCAGCGTCAAGTAAGTTTCATAAACTTAGTTTGGACACGGGAAGTACATACACTCGCTAGTCTATCTTGATACATGTCTGTGACTCTATATAAGTCATAAATTATACGATAGGTACCTACGATAAAAATTAAGCTTATCTTAATATACATCGATTACCTCCTTGATCCAGTAAGCTGCATGTTTGAGTCTCAGTTTGGGTCATAAAATTTCATTGTTATTAGGTATAACATTTTAATAGCCCGAAATCAGGAGACGGTTACTAAGACGTCACTCGTCAGCTCTCCACTTGATCTCTCTGGTCATATTTACCAGCCCATTGGTGTCGAATTACGTACTATTAAATTTAATATAATATGTGTATTTATAAGTAATAATACATTTAGTAGAGTGCCTGGAGCATTCAAAACCGTATAACCTCGGATTAGAGTTATAGTGAATGAATTAATATGATCGATGTGGGATATTGTTTTTTAAACTATAAATTGCAATGTTTACCCAAATTTTTTTTGTGCACTCCATTGTTTCGTTGTTTAAAAAAAATGTTATGAAAAATTAATGTTTGACCATATATTTTCACTTTAAACAGTATTTCTTTTTTTTTTTT
>CAJQZM010034314.1:0-30168 GCA_907164665.1 Colias nastes
TTACAACCCTCGACATCCAGTGCAGTGTTACAAGGGGAAATTTTACAAAAGTTAGTAAATGCCTGTAAACTAAAAGTTACACTGTAAAACTTTTATGAGCTTCCCATTTTTCGTAACATACAATGCAACGGCTATTTTTGTATTGTTGACCGTAAAGTTTAACTTGTGCATATTTTTTAAAATTAGGTACGCTTTGAAAACACATATCAGTATCACTATAATGAAAATTAATACTTTGCACTTGAACCTCTTTACAGGTAAATTAGCTTGGAGAAATTTTTGCGTTTGTAGTAGTGTAGACCGGGAGATATTGACACAAAATTTCGAGTCATTTGTAACAGGATGGCGGTTCTACAGGGGTCTTAGTACGCAATGACAAAAAGAAAAACGATGGTGTGAACGCTGGTACCGGCGGCTTAGTCGCGTGGGCGTTAGTCGAACTCGTCGGAAAAATAGCGAAGTCAAACAATTTGTAACACAAAAATTTTAGAATTTACCGATAGCCCATAAAAAAGAAGTAGGCGATAGTGTCATGCCATACTTTTCCGGTGTGACTTACAGCCCGCCATACCGACGCGAATGTGTTGATTTAAAAAAAACAATTCAACCATTTGTAGGCTAACTTTTGCACAGGTAACCATCGTCGTGCAGCCATTTACGAAAATCTCCATGCAATACTTTTCGGTCGATTTCAAATGGTCGCCATACCGCCGAAAATCTGCAAATTTTTTTTTTTCGCCGAACCATTTGTACCACCCTAAATTTTTTTTTTCAACAACTCCTGAATGATTATAAATAGAAGTGTGATAATGCCATACCTGTGGGAGGTGGCGAATGTGTATAAGATTTTTTTTTATTGTAAGATTTTATTCGTATTTTGAACGATTAGTAACAGTATGGCACTAATTTTTCCTGTAAGTTTGAGGTTCAACGAATATAAATACAAAATTTCAAAGATCTAGGTGGTGGAAATCTTCACTTATATAAATTAATACTAAATTAATTTTTCAAGTATGGCAGCACTTTTTCCCCCTACTAGAAGTATGGTAAATATAATAATGGTCACATTTTATCAAATACTCTCCAAAAATCCAAATGCAATACTGGTACAAAAAGTTTGGCGAAAAAAAAAATTTTTGCAGATTTTCGGCGGTATGGCGACCATTTGGAATCGTCCGAAAAGTATGGCATGGCGATTTTCGTAAATAGCTGCACGACGATGGTTACCTGTGCAAAAGTTAGCCTGGTACAAATGGTTGAATTGTTTTTTTTTAAATCAACACATTCGCGTCG
Source organism: Colias nastes (assembly GCA_907164665.1). NCBI lineage: Eukaryota > Metazoa > Arthropoda > Insecta > Lepidoptera > Pieridae > Colias > Colias nastes. The sequence goes on from CAJQZM010034314.1 coordinate 1,294, forward strand.
GTATGGCGGGCTGTAAGTCACACCGGAAAAGTATGGCATGACACTACCGCCTACTTCTTTTTTATGGGCTGTCGGTAAATTCTAAAATTTTTGTGTTACAAATCGTTTGACTTTCGCTATTTTTCCGACGAGTTCGACTAACGCCCACGCGACTAAGCCGCCGGTACCAGTGTTCACACCATCGTTTTTCTTTTTGTCATTGCGTACTAAGACCCCTGTAGAACCGCCATCCTGTTACAAATGACTCGAAATTTTGTGTCAATATCTCCCGGTCTATACGTAATAATTATAATTTTTGAATTTTATGTTCTAACGATACCAAACGTCTGCACGTGGCACCTGCGGACAGCGTAAACTGGTTTATTCTGGTTTTGTGCGTGTTTCCACTTTCCACTATCAAGTGACGATTTATTTATTTGTTTTGTTTCGTAATTATTATGGTCAAATATTAATTATGAAACAAATTATTATGGACACGATATTTTATTGTTTCACGGTAGTCGCCTTGTCGTTTGCTCAAGGACGTGAAATTGAATGATATATTTTTTTTATAAAGTCAAAACCATTTTCTTTCAAATAAAAACTTGTTTTTATTGAAAACAAAAGTGTTGCTAGGGATAAGTATAAAATTAAATAGTAATGTTAGGATATCGAAACATTTTTGTATAGGCCAGAACGATATAGTGGAAACGCGCTCTAAGATCTGAGTAATATACACACCACTACATATGCAAAAATTTCTCCAAGCTAATTTACCTGTATATCCAACTACTCATGTATTTGAAATACCTATAAATATAATAATAATGAAACATAACTCGGGTAAATATATTTTAGCGAATAAAAATTAAAAGCAATGGTTTTATTAGAAAAAAGAAGGAACTTAAACATCAAAAGAAAATAAATTTTTATATTTTGTATTGTAAACCTTTTCTATAAAAAGGAAACCGCATTACACAATTAAGATTAGGAGTGTCCTTATTTCGTTAACTTAACAAAACTAATTGGCGTAAGAAAATTACGCCGAAGATCTTTAGACCTTAGATTACAAAATAAAAGACAGATGGAGCGTTGCCGAACTAAACCGAATGATTTATCGTCATTTTCAATAAAGCTATGTGTGCTGTCATTTCGCCGCTGCACTGTACGTACACGGTGCTTCTGTGTGCGTGTAATGTTACCGGATATTGAAAAATTTCCCAAATTTTTCCCCGACTACGGAAAAAAGAGGGTTATGTTTTTCGAGTTTATGTATGTATGTATAATATTTCTTTGACACGCCCTGCAGTATAAACCGTTGGACCGATTTTGAGATGTGAGGTTTCATTGCAATCATCTGAATTATTATGCTAGTGGCGGTAGTGACGTAGGCTATATACATAAATTAGCAGTCAAGTTTTAATTTTTATTTTAATATAATTTCGGGTTTATGATATTTATGATATTTTATATTATGTATATGTATAAAGTTTGTTTGTTTTTTTTCGTACTGTATTTAGTAGGTTATGTACTATTATGTGTACTTATGTATATTTATAAAATATGTAAGTATTATATTATATTTATATTAATTTATAAGTATGTTATGTACCTACATATAACACGCTTTAACTATTAGAGGATGCATGGGGCCACCCAAGAAGGACTTGCACCTGTTAGCAATTGCGACATCGCGCACACCTGCGCTTCCAGAGAGTGTTGCGGCAATCATCGCCACCGCGACGCTGCAGCTGCCCCGCCGAGGACGACAAGCACTCTTAGTTCCAACATCGAACGGGAGGGACGTAGATTAAGTTAGGAATAATTTATAATGTAATTTTCTTTTACAATAAATTATTAATAAGTAAATTTCGGTTTTTTTTGCGCCTTCGCGGGCCGGTCGACATAATTGGCGCAGTCTTGTGGATAATCCTCGAGAGCCGTCTCTCGGAACGCGAAACTACAAGCATCGAGGATCGCTATTCCATCGGAGGGACGACGACGGGGATCCAGAACTTACATCCATTGGCCGCCGCAACGCGAAGGGTATCCGAACATTGATACTGCAAGAAAGGCCGAAATTTAAATCCTGTAAGTACACTAATTCTCTTAGTGACTTGCCATTCCTAGATTTGTAAGTTATCCTAGATTACCCATTCACGGGAACCGAGGAACTGTAGTGCGTAGGTAATTATTAATTAAATATTAATTCATCGTGAATTAATTTTCTAAAAATTCAAATATAGATATTAGGTTGACAAAAGATTAATAAGTTCCAATATTAATTAATTATTGATTGAATTTCGAATTTTACCATTTAATTCATTTTATAATTTAAATATAGTAAGTACCTAAAGATTATTATTATTATTTTTTTTTTTTTTTTTAATCTAACGAAGTTAATAAAAATTAAGTTTAATATATTCCTAAAAGGAGTACAGATATTTAAAATGTCAGATTTGGATAAAATTTTTAATGCACTTAGACTTTTGCCAGAATTTGATAGTAATGTTAAATAAATTACACAAATTTTATGGCAAAGAGCAAATCCTTCAAGTTAATTATAGAGAATATACAGAAATATAGTTATAGTTTTTACGTTCCCGGTTGTCCTTCATACTACCTTTGAATTATTTAAATTATCCATAGTTCCTAATAAAGATAGTAAAGTCCTAATTCCACCCTATCCCTTTGTGGCAATTCACGACGAGGATTTTATGTACATGGAGGCAGAATGCCCGAAGTCTGGCCTAGAGTATCTACGTGACTGCGTATATCACCTTATTACCACGCAATGAGTCGTCGCATCTTGTCTCTTCACGCCTGTGGAACTCAGAGCGCCGGCCCTAGAAAAATTGGACGACGCCCACTACGTCATCAGTTTCCCCAAGCCATCAAAAATTCACCTATCATGCTCATAAGATCAATATGACGTCATGAAATGAAGCTACTTAGCTACAAAACCCGAGAACTGCATTCTTCAAACGGAGGCTTTCAAGATAGTCAATCGAGAAGATCCACATAAAAGGACAGATAATGAAAATTGCAAACCTACCGGATTCCAGCCAATATAATACAGAAGAAATCATGATATGAACATTAGAGAAGAAATCATGATATGAACATTAACATCAATCGGCGGAGTGTGAAATTTCAGCGATATTAACGAGCCTTGCCCGCCAATAATCGCTGAACTTTAGGAGGGAGGTGTTATGTACCTACATATAACACGCTTTAACTATTAGAGGATGCATGGGGCCACCCAAGAAGGACTTGCACCTGTTAGCAATTGCGACATCGCGCACACCTGCGCTTCCAGAGAGTGTTGCGGCAATCATCGCCACCGCGACGCTGCAGCTGCCCCGCCGAGGACGACAAGCACTCTTAGTTCCAACATCGAACGGGAGGGACGTAGATTAAGTTAGGAATAATTTATAATGTAATTTTCTTTTACAATAAATTATTAATAAGTAAATTTCGGTTTTTTTTTGCGCCTTCGCGGGCCGGTCGACATAATTAGTATATATTATATATATGTATATTATTATTATTATTGTATATATTATTTTTATTATTTATATTGTATGTAATGCTTAATTTATTTATTGAATTGGCGCCAAGTCGCGTTCTAGCATACATTCCTTACCAATCAGGGTTGCCTGGAAGAGATTGCTTTTGAGCAATAAGGCCGCCTTTTAGTACGTATGTGCCGTGTGTTTTCATTGTATTTAATTATAGTATAGCTTATTTATGTTGGTATATTATGTACAATAAAGAATAAAATAAATAAATAAATATTTTTTTTATAATATTGTAAAAATTCTTTTATTATATAAAGTACCTGCCTACTAAAGTTGTATATGCACAAAATAATTATATTCAATTTTTAATTAAATAAATCACATTAAAAAAAAGTTTCAATATTAACTATAATAATTATATTATTTTTTATTTTTCAAAATATATGAATGCGAATAGCGGTAGTTTTTAGTCGAGAATACGGGACATTTTATTTTCATCATGGAGTTCACATAAATTAAATCGCTAGCGAAAACGACTATGACGTTTTAAAGCTTTATAAAAGTAACAAAATAATGTATTATGCTTATTAAAATAATCTAATAATGATCATGAACCTTTAGTGCACTATACAAATAATCACATTCACGATCGAAAAATCCAACAGCATTACCCTGAAGATCTTTTAACCATTTTACCGTTTTACCAATAAAAATGGCAAATTCATTTTCAAAATACTGGCAACATACGTTGAAGTTTTGTATTCCTTCATATCTGTAAAATTATTATTCGTATAAAGAAATAAATCAGCCAAATAATCTACAGAAAACCTGTGAAACGATGTTTCATCTTTTTTTTTGTTTTCGGGAACAAATTTTACAGCGTTTTATTATCACAAGACAGCATTTTTTTACTAAAATTGCAAACCCTTTTTGACGTATTGCATGACACTATATGCGCTGACAACGGACCAGTGGGCGGGGCTTAAAAAACATGGCTACGTATTGTGTGCAACAAAAGAATTAACCATAAGTTTACATTGAATTAGTGTCATCAATTTTAATTATTTATGTTTTCTATAAATGATTTTTTTCAATTTGTTGGATCATGAATGGATTAATGAATCCTCATTAATATCATTATGTTTTTTCACAGTATCCTTCTTTAAACTCCGATTTACTAGACGCTGATGTCGTGCCTCTATATTTTTTTTAGCTTTATTTGATTCTCTAGCAGAGCTTGGTAGATTACACGATGGAACACATGTTTTTTTTAAAGTCATCTTTTTAGTAATAACACCTGAAAAACAAATTTTTCAATTAGTTTTAGATTTATATTTACATTTATATTTGAGGTTAAACATTGTCAACTTACTTGGTACAATAAAATCATTCCTTTGAAAATGTAATGAACACACTCTCATATGCGGATTTATATTTTTCAATTTTAAAGCACGCTGCCAGGCTTTACATCGATCTACTTTTTCTTTTTTTCCGAAATAATTTTCAACATAAACAAAACTGCTACCAGGTTTAGGTATAGCATGAAAACTAACTTCTAAATTCGTATGAGATTTACTACCACAACCGTTCACCGCACAATAAACTCTACTTTTATTTTTAGTACGAAATTTTAAAGAATTTTTATTAATTTAAAAAAAATTTTTTTTTTAATAGATTCGGTAATATACTTGTGTACTTAAGTGCACACTAAAACTAGTTCTTTTTTTGAACACCAGGTGTCGTGACCAAAGTGGTCCGTTGTCAATAGCACTGGTGCAGCGACGTATTTGCTTTTGATTTCGTATTTTCTTTGACAAGGGCGACGGGCGGTTGTCATGCTCCATCTGTACTTTATTTTGTAATCTAAGCTTTAGACCTTAATATTATTTTCCGTTTTTAAAGCTGCGCGGTTCGTTGTTTATACTTAATACTTATAACATCTTGGATATATTGAAAGAATGCGTGTCTTTATTTTACAAATTTATCATTATTTAATTAACTTATAATGAATTATAGCACAATAAAATCAGGTCAGCCTTGATCAGTGATCATAAAAGATTCCATATCGTTAATTATACAAGGGCGGCGCCAAATTACAATACAATTGAGCCCAAATATAAAGGTGTCTACAAATAGCGTGCTAACCTCAGGCGGAGCGTGAAACCGAACGTCACACGCCAGTGACGTCATCCCCGTGTAATACTCGATCCCCATTATTACGAGCGAGCGCACGACACGTTCTATTCAATAAAATGAAAATCAGGGTTTACGATTTCTGTGCCACAATGACCTAAAATGAAGGGTCATTTAGGTCTCGCACTTTTCTTGCGCTCTGTTGCGTTGTAACCTAGTCTACCTGGAAAATAAGTTATTTATTTCACGACATAGCAACAACGTACAAGAAATTACTTGTACTTAAATTTTGTTTGAGAACTAAAATTACTTGTTGGAAAACTAGATTACGGGGAAAATCGTTTCTTTGAAAAACAAATTCTGCAAATACCAAAAAATATTGGGAGTGTTTGAGTTAACAATACATACAAAGTTTACAAAAAAACTCCGCCATTTGTAGCGGACGGTTAAATTAGCGTTGGGCCAAAGCCCTTCAAAGTTGAAGAAATGTAGAAGGCTCTGAATAAATAATGTTGGAGGGCACGAAAACTTTTACTGATATATATTGGCTTTATTTTACAACGGACAAATATTAACGCTCCAAGCAGCTGGGACAGAGCAATGTATGTACATACTCAGAGATGTAAGGGAACATTACAACACAAACATTTTGCACAAACAGTGTACAGAATTGGAAGGAGGCAACCGCGCACTTAAGGTTCCCGGCAATAAGAAAATATTTCTACTCTCGAATAAATCAACGACGCTTAATGGTCTCTTTGATCTCAGAGTGAACAAATAGAGCCATAAAATAACATTATTTTTTGAGAGCACATAATGTCTATAATTTTATTAATATTCACTTTGTTTCTGTCTTCCATTTAAATTCACTTTGAACATTTTATTTGAACAGAGAACGAACGAAGGAATTTATCTTGTGTATTTTGTTAATTTACCAAAAAGGTCGAGAGAAGACTCCATATTAAACAAACATAAGAAACTCGTTGCTACGTAAAATATCTCTGGTCCATTGAAAAGTTACATTTGGGGTTGCATTTTTTAGAGGACGCAATTTTATTTTTTTGATGTGTAGGGGTGGTCAGTGTGAAGCTATCACCAAGTTTGTGGGGTCGCCACCCTTGTCCCACGGCCGCCATCTTGAAAATAGCGGTTGATATGGTTTTTACGATATATCTCTTAAACTATTTATTTGATAAAAAAAATTTGTTTACATTATTTGTTGCAAATTAAATACTCTACAACTTTGATCCTGCAACTTTTTGTCGTAGAACTATAAATAAAAAAGTTATAAGCGAAAATGTTCAGAAATTAGAGATATTTATATTTCTCAATAAAACTTTTTTTTATAATTTTACGTAGAAATGATATTTGACCATTTTTGTAGATTGTTTTTCGAGGAACAACTTTTATATACAACATTTTTTCATTAATTAAATAGCTAAGGTTTTACAGCGCTCCAAAGTGAGTACTAATTTTCAGTACTCTGAACTATACAGTATACTTATATTATGTGTGTACTAATAATAATTTGTCATCAGTAATGGTTTTTTTTTGTTATTATAATATTTTTAATAATTAATTTTGCAATATCACTAATAATTAATTATTGAATCTTTTCCCCACCACCCAGGAGGTAGAGTCTGGAAGCGCGACTTTTTTTTACGTCGAAAAGCAGGTCTGAAATGTTCTGCAGTGTGCTTCTATTGTTCTGGAGTATGAGAAAAGAGCCAATAGCCAATATATGTATAGTTAAGAGTACTGAAAAATAGTACTCACTTCAGAGCGCTGTAAAACCTTAGTTATTGACGTTATGAAAAAATGTTGTACATAAAAGTTGTTCCTCGAAAAACAATCTACAAAAATGGTCTGATATCATTTCTTCGTAAAATGATAAAAAAAAGTTTTATTGAAAAATATAAATGGCTCTAATTTCTGAACATTTTCGCTTATAACTTTTTTATTTATAGTTCTACGACTAAAAGTTACTACACCAAAGTTGTAGAGAATTTAATTTACAACAAATAATGTTAACGATATTTTTTTATCAGTTAAATAGTTTAAGAGATATATCGTAAAAACCATTTCAACCGCTATTTTCAAGATGGCGGCCGTGGGACAAGGGTGGCGACCCCACAAACTTGGTTTTAGCTTCACACTGACCCCCCCTACACATCAAAAAAACAAAATTGCGTCCTCTAAAAAATGCAAGGTTAGGGCTAAAAAATGTAACATTTCAATGGATCACTCTTGGTGTTTCAAAAAGACGTTTTCTTATCAGTACTGCCATCTTTATATTAAATGAACAAAGTTTTTCTTTTGGCTTTAATTCATCTGTATTTTTTTCCTTACATTTAGGCGTATTCTAATATAAGCTTCTTCAGTGATAAACAATATGTAGGAATATACAAATAAGCATCATATTGTAACATCATCATTATACTTATAATAAGTGAGACATGAATTGCACTCGAAACCGCATAGCTCTACTTTTTATAGGATTACTCCTTAGATTACTCTTTTTCACACCTAGATTCATTTGGTGGTGGACCACCCGCTCATAACAGTGATTAAATCCCTAATTCGAGAGGTATCAATCGGAAATAATATATTTATTAAGTTTAACTAAGCACTATTCACTAATAATAGTAGATAGTTATTTTTTTACATATCGAAGATACCGAATTCAATAAAACCCTTCTACTAACAACTTTGAATTTATCACCAGTAGTTATAACAGAAAATGATTACAAAAATAGACTCAATGAAAATGAAATGGTCTCTGTAATAGGAACCAGTTTCATTCAATATTCAAGAACTACGTTCATGACAGGGCATTCTCCATTCCTCTATTCCCTACTCAATTATATCTCTATTCCCTAGCATTTATCATTTATCAATTCAGAGTCGATGTCGTCCGATTTAACATATTATATGAATGAATCTACAACCAAAACTTTGTATTTTTTATCTCAAACTAGTTTTCCGCCCGCGGCTTCGCCCGCTTTGTCTAAAACCTAATAAATTATATTATACTAAAACTTTCCTCGAGAATCACTATCTATTAAAAGCAACCGCATCAAAATCCGTTGCGTAGTTTTAAAGATTTAAGCATACATAGGGACATAGGGACAGAGAAAGCGACTTTGTTTTATACTATGTAGTGATAAAACACTAAACAGAATCATTGTCTATAAATTAACATAAATCTAATTTTGTCCTTTTAAAATGTTCGTTTTCATTAAAGCTCCTTTTTATAACTCACTTTTCCTTCAATTAGGAGCTAACTAGAAGGTATTTCCTTTAAAAATACAAAACCGTCTACCGTTTTATTCAATAACGAAGAGCCAGACAGAGATGTTTCGATTGTATTTTATTACAATCAAAGTAATATGTAGTTGTTATAATTTCTATACAATTTAAATACATTGCACATGGCTTAGTTGTTAATCCTTCTAAGACTAAAACTATTCTCATTGGCAGCTCTTCATTCATATCAAGGATAGGATGGTCTAGTTTACCACCTATTACTGTAGACGGTAACATCATACCATTCAGTGATAGCATCAAAAGCTTAGGCGTCACCATTGATCGGACGTTATCTTGGCAACCACAAATCAACGAGTTGAATAAAAAAATCTTTGCCTCATCTCATTCACTCATGAGAATTCGTAACTTCTTGCCCATTTCCACCAGAACTTCTCTTGCACAGTCCCTTCTCCTTCCCATCCTGGATTATGCCGATGCCTGTTATCCCGACCTGACCGAAATCCAGTTGGACAAACTTGAGCGACTCCAAAATGTTTGCATACGCTTCATATTTGGCTTGCGCAAGTATGACCACGTCTCTCAATACAGGAAAAAGCTCAAGTGGTTACCAATACGTCAGCGTCGGAACTCCCACCTTCTCCAACTCCTATACCGTGTCCTGTTCCATCCTAATACTCCCAGATTTTTCCGAGAGTACGGATTTCAACCTTCGATGCTCTGAAAATGTACTTTTAAAAATTCCACCTCACAAGACCAAATTTTATCAAAATTCGTTCCATGTTCAAGCCATACTCCTGTGGAATGCACTTCCGATAACCATAGGTCGCGCTAAATCTCTGAACATATTTAAAAAACTAATTTTTAATCATTTCTTCAACGAGCTGTAATATTTTTATTTATACATAGTTATGTATTATGTATCATGTATGATATGTATGTATGTAAGTATATACGTATGTATGTGTATTTATAGCATGTATTTATAGTATTGATATCAATATTAATATTGTTTTTACTTATTTATTTATTATTAGGTATCTATTTTTATATATATATATATGTACATATTTTTATTTATTTTTTATTATTATTATTATGATTTTTTTTTCTCCTTTTAATTCGAACACCACCCATCTAATTTTAATTCGTATGACAAATCCTATCCAAAGGTTGCCTGGCAGAGATCGCTTATAGCGATAAGGCCGCCTATTTAACATGTTATGATTTTCTTTTTGTTTTGTTTTTATTTTTGTGTTTATTCTTTTTTGTGTGTGTTAAATAAAGAATTTAAATAAATAAATAAATAAAATAAATTGCAAAGTCTTTCTAACAATAAAAATAAACAAATCTATTAATATGGCCAGCATAATAAATTAATTATAATTTGATGACTTTGCACTTTCTAAACATTATTGACTGTTTGCAAAAAAAATATACTTATACCACAGACTAATAATAATATACTACGTATACAACTTATACTCACATCTACAACATTTATGTAATGTTTGAAAGGTTCCATGCTTTCCTTATTACTATGTATCAAATTCTAATGAACATGTTCGGAGCTAGACTACATATACGTATAAACTTGTTCTTCCGAGTTGTCTCCCAATAATTGAAATATAACTCTGATTATGTAATCGAGTTGTGTTGTATGTCCGGTAACAGGTAACATCACTAATTGGCTTTGCGTTATTGGCTTATTGCTTCGTATATCAGCGAGAATATTCCTACTAATTGCTCTTCGTTATTACGTGATACCCAGCAGTTCGCTGCAACTTGAAAATACAACCTCATACAGTTATCATTAATATAATATAGACGAACATCGTTGAATATTCATTGCTATTAGTTTATCTTCACATGAAATAATGGCAATGTAGTTTATAGTCTATTGACTGTAAATTGCATATTAAGTTCACAAAATTTGTAATAATTATGTTTGTATATGTATAGTATCTAATGAATATTCACTAAAGGTCGATGTAAGTCATTATAATCATCTTCTTAAAATACATTAATTGCTTACTGCGCCATTATCAGTATTTACCGTTAAATAAAACTACCTTGGTTGTTACCTCTTTTATCCTTGTTTCTAACCTCACTAAATTTAAGAAAGGCAACCTTAATCTCCACATCAAGAACAAAGCAGGCCAAATACAAAATCGATAAAGCCTTCACACGTATCGCTTTTAAATAATGAGGGGCGAAACTCGCGGAGAGAGCAAAATAAAGGAAATGATTGTTATGTATCGGGGGAAATTCAATAGCTTACAACCCTCACAATTCATTAAGCCCCTTTATTTTCAGACAAAACGTTTGAATAGCTCAAACGTGAAGCGCTTTTTGGATTACCTTGATTATTATTGAGTCAACGTGTTTTATGGTTAATTTCACATGAATATGAAATTACAAAACTAACTATCAGATTTTTTTAAGCATTGATTTATAACTAAAGTGTGCATATATAAAATGATTAATCATTTATCTGTTTGTTATATTTCCTTTGATTATTATTTATATAAAACTAGCTTCCGCCCACGACTTTGTACGTGCATCCCCGTTTTTCCCCGTTCCCGCAAGAATTTCGGGAAATCCTTTCTTAGCGGATGCCTACGTCCTAACATCTACCTGCACGCCAAATTTCAGCCCGATACGTCCAGTGGTTTGGGCTGTGCGTTGATAGATCACTATATCAGTCACCTTTGAGTTTTATATATATAGATAATCTTATTGGACATGTACCTACACTTGAAAAAAAAATACTAGGTAAGTAATAATTCGTGAATCACATTTCATATTCTCTTAGAATATTTTATGAAAGCTTCAGAGTTATTTTCTATTTTTGTTTTCCTCGTATGGAGCTTTACTTCTATTTAATTACTTTTGTTCTTTATCTTCGACTTTTGCGTAACAATTTATTTCTTATAGAAACAAAATCTAATATTATCTTCTATTGTAATATGAATTATGTACTGTAAAACAGACGAAACTGTCGTCTGTCGCTGTATTTTAAAAGTAATACGTACACATGTATGTTGGTTGTACTTTAAAGTATTCCATCAAAGCTCTGCACTACATTAATTCGCAATAGATAGTGGGTATCTCCACGATAAATAACACACAACCATAAGATTAAGGAAATGCCTATTTGAGCTTAATCGTTTCTCGCCGATACGAGCCCTGAACATGCCACCGTCCTTTGTCTTGCTCGTATAACCGATAGCAGCACTTACAATACTATGTAACGTAGGTTGCTACATGTTCGAGATAGGGGACTTGGATATTTAATGACTTTGAATATTAAACAGTTTTCTTGGAATATTCTATACCGCGGTGGTATTCAAATGGTTGATGTATTTGGTTCTAACGTCGATCGTCATGGATAGACAATTTTGATAATACTTAACTATACATTAGGTACTTATTATTATTTAACTCTTTGTTGTACATGAATACAAAGTACTAAAAAGAAACAATATGATACAGTAAAGATATAGTGCAATAGGCGTGCTCATCACGGTGCTGTGATCTCTAACAGGTAACTACGAATACAGATAAAATACTTATGTAATGTTTTAGTAATTATGATTTTCTACAAAGCATAATTACTTATACTTACCAAAAGATTTTATAACATTGTAATAGCGTAACCATGGTACTTTTATATTATACGTTATGAAACCGAAATACTTATTCATAATGTAATTATACAAATTTATTCTAAGAAAAAAATTCTAAGTAAAATATTAGCAAAGATTTTTCCTAAAAGTCTACGTTTTGTTTTGATAAAACAGAACAAGTATCCCTTGAAGTATCCTATTAAAGTAATTTATTTAAATAGCCTCGAGCAGGAGACTAGTGAACCAACAACTAAGTGCTCAAATTGTTAAATAAAAGGAAATTATGGGGATCTAAATAACTCAGTATCCCTGTTCTAATTTGTGTATATTTTGAATACAACTTTAAGCAGTGTAAACTATTTCGCATCTATACTAATATTATAAAGCTGAAGAGTTTGTTTGTTTGTTTGTTTGAACGCGCTAATCTCGGGAACTACTGGTCCGATTTGAAAAATTCTTTCGGTGTTAGATAGGTCATTTATCGAGGAAGGCTATAGGCTATATATCATCACGCTACGACCAACAGGAGTGGAGCCACGGGGGTGAAACCGCGCGGAGCAGCTAGTGTATGATATTTCATTGAATGGATGGAATGTAGAGTCGACAATTATAGTTAATACTTAATATTAAATTAATGTTAAAGAATTTCTGTTTTGAAATTGAAATTCGCTGGTAAACTTATTGATGTTGGGAGTTGGGGTTGTGTAGCAACATAATTGAGACTTGAGAATCGTCAATTAGAGCTTTTACAGTCAGAATTCATAATATTATTTTCTTGAAATATAACGATAAATATAAATGTTAGTGACTTTGACTACATACTTGATTTTGTGATAACAGGCTAGCCCGCTAGCGTATTAGTAAACCATAAAATTGATTTCACAATCTTGTCTGTAGATAAAAAAAACCTATGCTGTTAATATCCTAACTGAGAAATGCGTGTAAAAAAGAGATATCCATATTACTTATATTCCATTTAAATTCAAAGTAAAACGATACCATTACGATATCGTTTCGCCAAAACCAGAATAACACCGCATAATAATTTGCGGACATCTCAAGACATCAAGATAGATCAGTGTTACCGTACCATTGGGCAATAAGCATCGCTTCCTGCATTGTGATTCAAAAACACGAGTTGTTATTGTTTTAGTGAGTAATGTGACGTCATCGTATGTGGATATACAGGGGGTTAAATAAGCGAATTGACAAATCCTATTTTGTGAACTCGTTGATAGATTTTGGATTTTCTATGTAATGTTTTTGGTATCAAATCACAACTTCTAAGATTAGAATTCTGACTCTTCTCACTGAGTAAATAGTAAAAAAAGTGTAACTTTTTTGGTTATGGAAGGTGGACATATTGTAGTGGTTTATAATTTATTCTACACTAATATTATAAAAAGGAAATCTTTGTTTGTTTGTTTGTTTGTTTGTTTGTTTGATTGTAATGAATAGGCTCATAAACTACTGGACCGATTTTAAAAATTCTTTCACCATTCGAAAGCTACATTATCCACGAGTAATATAGGCTATATATCATCATGCTAAGACCAACAGGAGCGGAGTAATGCGGGTGAAACCGCGGGGCACAGCTAGTAATTTATATGTCTTGATGTAATCACCTATAATCGTGGAAGTTCTAATGACAATAAAGAATTTGATATATAAATGCTTACAAGATACCATTGTAGAATTCCGCAGCATACTGCATAGATAATGAGAATCGAAATACCCTCTTACCCTCTCCTTTTGTTTCCGACTTAGGCATCCCATCAGCAAATGCAGCGCACTTAAAGGAGACCTTTGTTGTAAACCACATGCGCTTTTTATTGCACATTAAACTCTTTAAATGCATCCATATGATACATAGTTTCATTTAACGAGTATATTGCGAAACTGTATTCACGTCTGCTATGAACGTTGAATGTTTGACAAGACTAGACGGGCCATTATAATGGATAGCATAGACAAGTAGCCCTTCCTCTGTTCGCGTCAACAAGAGTATGCTGTATGGCTACAAAGCGACTGAAAGCAGCAGACGTACATTCAACCTAAAGTGCTGGGTACATATTTATGGCGTTTAAGCGCAGCTTGCGTGATGTGTACTTTAAATTAATAGAGAAGGATAAATGCATGACCCGCTACCTGTGTTATGTGTACATGTTCAACTAAACACAGAAGTCTATAATTCTACAGTTGTTCAATCGTAGATATGAACAAGAATATAATATGTGAGGCTGTACATTGATTACACATTAATGGTCTTGTTCTGTATCTATTAGATATCAAATAAAAACATTATCCAAAATGAAATCCAGTAACAATCATAAAATATCATCGGGTAGAAATATGAGAACTGGAATAATTACAATACAACATAAAAGTATTTTAATTGCTATTTACTCGGACTATTGTGGCCGTATTTAACGTTATTTTGCATTTCAATGTTTCAATACAATAGTATTTATTACATAATTTTACATCAAAACAATATGTTACGCTAACAATAAATTAACCACGAGTTTTACACCAATATAATAACTATTGCATTTATACTACGTCAAAACGTTCAATATTTATGTGTTAAATAAATAAACTGTTATAAATTTACGGCACTTGTGCGAATAAAATTGCGTGTTCACAATTCTTATTGTTTACAGAAAATATGCGGCCGCGATACTGCGAAATCTAACGCTGAAGAATGAGCGCTTTCAGGAAAGAATAGGTATAACTATACATTTTTCTGCTATACTTTTTCTTTGAACCAAATGAACACGAACTTCATAATTTTAAAATATAACGTGGCCAAAATAACACGAATAACAGTTTCGCGTATAAATCTTCACGCAACCCGTGGAATTGGTTATTAGAATATAAATGTCACTGCCTTAAAAACTGAGTTGAATGATCGTCAACAAGCCAATCTTCTCAACCATATAGAAATATCCGGCATACCAGAACACAACAACGAATCACAGGGACACATTATCATCACCACTGCCTCTAAACTTGGAATTAGCCTGGATGAGCGCGACATAATTAGCACGCACCGTATCGGAATGAAGCGTGCGCCGGTAACTGAGGACACTTGCATAGGTAATAATCAACTTAATGAACGCTCCCCCCGCCCTCGTCTCATTGCCGTGCAGCTCGCGCGCCGTTCCATCCGGGATGAAATCTTGAAGCAAGCCCGCGTCAAACGGGGTCTTACTACGTCTGATATGGGCCTACCACCACATAACCCTACGCGTGTATTTATTAATGAGCGTCTTACCAAAGAAAACAGGCAGTTATATGGTAAAGTACGAGCGCTAGCTGCCACCTTTCGTTGGCGTTTCGTGTGGACGAAAAATGGGCGTGTTATGGCTAGAAAAAGCGAAAATGATAACATCTGTACATTTCGAACTGAAGACGATATATCACGCTTATTTCACAATCCCGAATCAAGTAATATTTCTACTCTCTAATACCGATATTCTTATGTTTTTTCTTGTATTACATTTAATTTTCATCCTATCTTATTTAAATTTAAAATACTGCATTGTAAAACTCAAAACGCCTGCTTTAATATTCAACGTGTCAATGTTTCCATTCTGTAGTAAATGTGAAGTCATTATTACTTGTATATTTCATAAATATAATTTTTATTCACTAGATATAATGCGATTCAATGATTCAACGATTTGCATTTTCAATGACATTATAACATATATAAATGTATGGAATTGTCTTTTTACTTCCACTAAATCCGCTTGTTTACTGATTATGATTATTTATTATTTTGTGTTGCATGTTGTGTGTATGTGTTATGGCTGTTGTTATGTCAATTGTAATGTGGTGAATACTTACAATACTTCTTTGACCTGTGTCTATAAATTATATCTAATTGTGAGGAAAATGACACACAACGAATTAGCAGTTCTTCTTTATTATGATACTAAAAAACAATATTTAAGCTTGATATATTTATCTATTATTTTACTTTTTACCTGCTTCTACTATTTCATATTTATTTACTTCTCAGCTCAAATTCTTTTTTTGTTCTTACTGTCACACATTTTAAATACATATAAAAATCATGCTATATATATTGCCACTATACATGCGTTTATTTGTTACACTCACCTATATATGCCTACAAATATTTATAAATTTTATTGTTATCAATGATTAGCTGTAAGAATAACTTCTCTGTTGGTTTATTCAATGCAGGTTCCTTAGGAACTAAGCATGACGAGTTACTTAGTGCCATTCAACGTCATGCACCGGACCTACTTGCTATTAATGAGACCTGGCTCCAGGAAGGCCAAGAAGCCCGTGCCCCTTGTGTGCCCGGATACACGTTTCGTCACCGACCGAGGCCTCCAGCCATTCGCGCCAGAGGCGGTGGAGTTGGTTTTTACATTAAACGTGGTATAACAGCTCGTACCTGCGTAAACCCACCTGCCAGTTCAGTCGAACAATACTGGGTAAAGGTTACTGTAAATTTTAAGACAGTTATCATTGGCACAGCTTATAGACCCCCCTGGCTTAATGTTGATATTTTTCTTGATGCCCTCACTGAATCCATCTCATCCTTTTGTGCCTATGACAACCTCATTTTGCTCGGAGATTTTAACATCAATTTACTGTGCCCTGATGATAGAAATACACTTCGTTTCCAGAATTTCCTGAATTCGTTAAAACTGCAAAATCAGGTTAGTGAATCTACCCATTTTACTTCCCATAGTGAGTCTCTTATTGATGTCGTCTGTAGTGATACAGCTACTGTTAGTGTAATCGTTGACTACATACCTGATCTCGGGGCCCATGCATTCATCGTCTCTGAATTTAAATTCAAAAAAAATAAACCTCCTATAAAGAAATTCACCTTCCGACCATTAAAGGACATTAATTTAAATGACTTTAATGAGTCGCTAAATGATATGGACTGGAATGAAATAGTGAGACTGACGGATGTGGAGGCTATGGTTAATTTGTTGAATCAATATATAATAGCTTTGTTTGATACCTATGCGCCCCTTAAATCGGTCACGTTAAGAGATAGGTTTTCTCCCTGGTTTACCTCTAATCTTCGATATTTGATGCGGTTACGCGACAATGCCCACACTCGGTACCGTAAAACTAAGGATAAAAATAGATTTGAGGATTATAAATCGTTGAAAAAGCTAGCAAATGTAACATTATTCTCAGAAAAAAAGGCTTATTTTGACAAAGACATTAATTCCAACCTTAATAATAGTAAAGTTTTGTGGAAAAATTTAAAAAGAACGGTACTTCCGAATTTCAAATGCGGTTCGTGTCTCCCTGATCATCTATGTGATACTAATGGTATTAATGAGCATTTCTTAAATGTTCCGGGATCTAACCACGTGGAGGAGAACGATCTTAGGTTCTTTACGAGTAATCGTTTCGGTCTAAATAGGTTTAGTTTTGTTCCTGTCAGTGATTATTACATTGGTAAAGTCATTTTGGACATTAAATCTAACGCTCAGGGAATAGATGGGATATCTAGAGATATGTTAATCCTTACGCTCCCGTATTCACTTAGTGCCATTACAGCTATAATAAATAGATCCCTTGCTTCGTCAGTTTTTCCCTCTCAGTGGAAAACAGCTTTGATACGCCCTATCCCCAAAACGAATAATCCTTCAACAGTAAAAGATCTTCGTCCTATCAGTATCCTCCCTTTCATTTCCAAAATTCTCGAAAAGGTTGTCCACGCTCAAGTGAGTAAGTACTGTGAATCTTCTAACATCTTTCCTACCTATCAATCTGGCTTTCGAAAGCGACGTAGTACCAGCACTGCCCTTCTTGACGTCGTGGACAATCTTCTAACTGCCCGTGATGCTGGTCATGCTTCAATTATCGCCCTGCTTGATTTTTCCAGAGCATTCGACTCCATTAATTTTTCTCTTCTTCTTTCTAAATTAATTTTTTATGGTTTTGACGAGAACTATGTGTCCTGGTTCAATTCTTATATTTATGACCGCTACCAACAAGTAGTTCTTACTAAATCTGATGGGTCTAATGTTTTTTCAGCCTTATATCCTGTCACAAGAGGAGTTCCGCAGGGATCAATTTTGGGGCCTTTGTTATTCATTTTGTACTCAGCGGACATAACAAATTGTTTAAAAAAGTGTAATTACCATCTATATGCAGATGACTTGCAATTATATCTCCCTATCAACCGTTTTTGTGTTCAAGACTGCATTCAGAGTATTAATGACGACCTTCAACGAATCTCGGAATGGTCAATGCGGAATTCTTTGTGCCTTAATCCATCCAAATCAAAATTTTTAATAACTGGTACTAAAAAGCAGATTTCTTACGTTTCTAAGTACAGTCCTTCCCTTACAATTGATTCGTCTCCACTTGAGCAAGTCACTGTTGCACGTAATTTAGGAGTTGTTTTCGATGGAGGCCTTAACTTCGAGAAGCATGTTACGGAAATAGTGAGCAATTGCTTTTTCCGACTCAAGACAATTTATAAAATTCGAGAGTTCCTCAGTGTCGATCTGCGTATTCGACTTTGTGAGGCAATCATTTTATCCAAGCTGAACTATTGTGTGGCCGTATACGGTCCTTGCCTCTTGGAACGTTCTCAGCGACTTATCCAAAGGTTACAGAATGCCTGTACTCGTTTCTGCTTAAACATACCACATCGCAGCCACGTTACTCCTTTCATCAATTCTCTCAACCACCTGAGAATTAAGAACCGGCAAAATCTTTTTCTGGCCTGTATGATGTTTGACATAGTAAAGAATAAAGCACCCGAGTATCTGTATACTAAATTGTTGTGGCGAAGTCAAACAAGCAGAAATGAGGTCAGGGGTGTAACCAAGGAATTGTCGGTCCCGGCACACAAAACTGCAGCATTTCGTGGGAGCTTCAGATACTCTGCTACCAAATGCTGGAACAATATACCACCTCCCATAAAATGTCTGCAGTCTAAATTTAGCTTCCGACGTGCCTTCAAAAAATATCTGTTATCACTTCAGAGTTCCCTTCCCTCTTAAGCAGCATTTGTATCTATTATTGCTTCCCCCTTTATTATGATTTATTTCTCACGTAGCTTTCATTTATTTACGTTACCTTTTGTTCTTACTAATGTTTATTTACTATCTATCCTGTTCTTATTCATGTAATTTCATATATATGTATATTGTATATTAATTAGTTTACTTTGTTTTTAATTGTTTCTTCTCATTACCATCTGCCTTCTGGGTCCTGGCAGAATCAACAGCGTCATGAGTCAAATGACTCATGACATATGCTGAGCCTGGACCATTTTACAGCCATAGCACATAATTGCAACTATTTATTGATTTTTATTTTATTTTATCTTTTTGTTTAAGTTAATTAATTGCATCCTAGTTTATTTGTCTTTTTTTTTATTTCTTATTTTTTGTTTATTTGTAATGTTCTGTGTTTTGTCAGTTGTTGTGTGTGTTATTGTGTGTTATGTTTGTAAATAAATGTGTGTCTATGTCTATGTCTATGTCTAAATGGAATCATTATGCAAGGACACATAGTGAGATAAAGCCCTTATAAGTAAGATACAACGAGCCCTATTTGTTCCATAAGGCCCCAAAGATAACAAAGCTCGAGCAGGGGTACTCCAAGTGTAGCTGTTCATTGTGAAAGTGAGATGACTACAGAGAGACAATTTATCCTAAAACGCAGGTCGAAAGCGTTGTTTGTAAACTTAGTCGTAAGATAAGCAGCTCTTTGTGCGAGTTTTATAAAATAACAAATAAATAACCAACTTTGTTAAGCAACAGAAATACCAATCTCCCCTTTGGAAAACGAGCTACTCAATATAACCCTCCCTGGCTTACAATAATTACAAAATAACAGCGCGCCATCAGAGGCGATTAAATATCGATTACTATGCATAGTTGATTATAACACTTACCTAATTAACAAGCTGATAATGCAAAAATATCGACAGTGATGTCGAAATTTCAGAAAATAGTATAATTAATTATTTTTAGTTGTTTTTCTTTTCTGTAATTAAAGATTTGTTATTTTTAAATAGCCAACTTGTCAAAAATATGCTAGGCTATGGAAGCTTCCGTTCCTTTTTAGAAGAAGCTAAATTAGCACAATGAATATTAAATAAATGTATGTATGTCTATTGTTGTATATAAGTTCATCATTTTAGAAAAAGGTTTTTAGGTAATTCAATGGTGACCACCATTTACATTTATAGTTAAATATGTGTTACTAAAACAACACCCTTTTACAATTGACAACACAAATTACAGAGTCCAATTTACCCAAAGGTAACCCAATCAACACGGGCTGACACTTCGCCTTCTGAGTTCTGACCGAGTCCTAACGCTATACGCATACTGATTCCTCGACACACGTCATGAACATGGCGACAACTAATTTAACTTCTCAACTAGACGTGAATGTCGAATCTGGAATCGAAAGTAGTTCCTATTAGTGAACTTGAAGTCGAGGCTAAAAGTCAAAGTTTAAGGGCACTAACTCCTTCACTATATGACGCTGGGGGATTAATCCGAAGCCATCTGGTCTATAAGTTCGATCCCGTTTGTAAATAACCCTTGAATTCATCGTGTGTAAGGTTATATGTTTCGACTTGTATTTACGGTACCGCTTTCAAATAACAATAATTTCAAATATTTAGCTAGTGCAATAGCTATTGTAACGTGCAGCGTTCCGTTCATTGTTGTTGTTAAATGGAAAATTGAATGTGGCTCCTGTGAGGGATTTAAACAAGATTCTTCTAAATAATTTACTTCGATACTATACAAGTAAATTACTATTTATATAAGCTTAGAAATAATAAGTTGTTCCATTCAAATAAATAATCATACATGTGATTATTTCATATTATTGTTTTATGATCGCAACTTTTAATAATTTCAATTTTAAATATAATTGGCAGATATTATACTCCAATTTGTTATTTTCTTTAATTTGTCAAAGATCTCATTATAACTAGATGTGAGAGACAATGACAGAGTAACTAATTATAACGGTCATAAATTGTAGCCGACGGCATCTCCATAATTATATCAACATCGATTGTGGTCATGCAGCCATGCACGCCCCACAGAGCACAAACCACGTTTAGGTTACCGCCTTCCCAAGCAATAGTATAGCAAAATATTGACCGTGTGTCAAGGGTAAATTGGATTGGTGAATGTTATCGTAGAAACAGTTCTATAACGAAACAACAAAATCTGAAAAAAGGAGGTCAGTTAATAAAAAGCTTCAGGGCTCGACCTCGATGCAGAAATTCTTTCATTTCAACGTTGCATGTATTGTAATGCACATATGCAACTGAAATGGAATTTTATGCAACACGCGACTAGTGGTTTATTGCTGTTTTCATCGATTATGCTAAATAACCTGAATGTTTCAATGGCGCATGCTAGCTATTTAAATTGATTTATTTTTACTTTTAATCAAGCCTTTTTTCATTAAAATGCCGGCCTGGAATATAAAAATATGAGCGGGGAACGTAGATGGGAATACCGTTGCAAATTGAAAGCTACATGATTCACTAACGTCAAAACAAAGTATTAAGACATGAAAATAGAAAAGGTACATAAGACAAATGGAATGAGCTAAGAAGATGATGAAACAAGCTCAGTGAAAGCGCGATATTGCGGACGCTTAAATAAATATAAAATATAAAATGTGACGTTCCTCAAACTGATTGCAAAATATTGTTTCTCCTGACATTCTTGTTTTCTGATATTTCTTCGCAACGAAATATGGAGAATAATGTGTTTCTTTCGCCCGTTGCCTCCATGTTACAAAATATTTTTAGTCTGTATTCGAGGGTTATTACTTTCGCTTACTATGCACGATTTTCTCGTTTAACCTTCTTCTAAAATCACTCGGGCGGTTATTCATTTTACATAAATTTCCAGCACCTGAATATAATAATTTTGTAATCAAATATATTGTTGTTTACATTATGTTAATTTTTTGTCTTCATATAAAAATTCAAAGCAGATGAATGTTTAATTAATTGAAATTTAACCTACTATAATCTTCTTAATCTATAGATAAATATTTTTATTTTTTGGTAGAATTAAAGTCTCAAACAAAAATGCATGGTTATCTGTGATCAGCGCTACTTTTATGGGATACTATCTTTATATGGCCCATTGCCATAACGTTTTATGAAAAGTCCTCGTTTATATGTATTCCAATAAGCCTTTTCTCTACGAGTGATCTTAATTAGTACCTACCTAGTTCTTTAGAATGGCTTCTTCAGTCTTGACCTTTGCCTTTCTCAATTTACTTTTACAATTTTATACCTCTTTAAACCTTTTAATTAATTCACCTTAAAACATAAAAGTTATTGAGTGTTTTAATAATTCAAAGTTTCAGTTGATAGTATGTATTTAAATACTTTCTTTTTTTCTTCGAAAACTGCTTTCAAACAAGATTTTCTAAGAAATAAAGAAAAACTGAAAAACTATATGTAGGTGCTCAAATATTTATCAAGAAATTGTTAGTATAAATCTTAGATTTTCTTTGCCGATGTCCATTTCCACTGTTTTTATAATCAAATTATTTAAAAGTTCCTACTAATAGATATTATTAAAAATCTTCCTAAAAATAAATTACCTCAATCCACTTAAAATATTTTTTATTTGTGTGTACATTATTTAAATGATATAAATATTGAACAGAAATTCTCTGAAAACAGCAATTTTCGTGTGAGTTTATTTAAATTATGGTCTAATTGAATCTAAAACGTCAACCCGTACGTAAAAACTTCGTTCACGTGAGCCCTTGAAAAGAAAATTAAAATTTTTTTAACGGGTACTGATTTAATAAACTCGGTTAATGGTAACATAATACAGTTTAAATACGTAAATTAGCATACATGGTTCGCTACGTTGAATAGCTGGCAAAACGTGGCGAGGCATGTTACGCAAACACAGAATGTTTAGTGTTCATTTACTCTTGTTCCAAATATATGCGTATGATAACTACTGCCTATAAACAAGGCGGAATATAATAATTACCATTAAATTACTTCATTTGTGATGTAACTTATACTTTCGGAATTAATATGTAGAGTTTAGGATCATATTAATAATTTTCATAGTTTACTAAATAGGTACATTTTTATTAGCTCATAATAGCCCAGAGATTTCGCTAACGTATCTAGTCCCAAAAATAGTAACAACTAAATGTCATAGTAATAAAACTTTCTAGAAGAGCAGAAAATATGTTCAGAAGAACTATAATAATTAATTATGAGAAAATACTAGATAACGAACAAACATCGTATAATTAGTTTTATTTGAAATAAAAATAATGGGTAATTGCTCCGTTGCTATACACGTGCCGTCTTAAGAGCGAAAGTAAGTTTCATAAAACTACTAAAGCTCATAGTTTAATCTTTTCCTTTCATCCATTCTGGAAATAACTTCAAAGCTTGCATTATTAATATAGCATGTGTTTCGAGCGTGCTAACCTCATATCTCTAGGGATGTATTAGCAAATTGCAATAAACATTATTAAAAGTTTTTGTAGCAAAAATAGTTTACTAGATAGTTTATTCAAATTGCTGGCAAGATAGCGTGATAAAGCAATAGTTGTGAACATGTGTATTTTTTGTTTTGTCAATTGGGAATCCTTGAAAGAATTGATTTAATATGATTCGTAAATAAAAGAAGAATAGAGTTCCACACGCATATCATAAGTGAAGTAGGTACAACTTGAAATTACATAATCTAAAGAATGAATATTCCTTTTATTTCAACTTCAAAACAAAACATATGATAATATAAACACATAAACAAACGGTTGGGATTGCGCGGCTGTAAACCCAAAATTTATATAGTTTGAAATTTACAAATGTTACGAATAGCAACACTGAATCTGTCCATTATAGTTGAAATATTAAAGTTTTAATTAAGATTTACGGTAAGGTGACACAGTTAGATGTAAATGATTCATATTAAGGTAGGTTATGAGTCTCTAGAGGATGATGTGCGCGCCACACAGGCAATATACATATTTTACACTATGATATTAGTACCCACTCAAATATCCTCTTGAATCTCGTTCTCCTGGCATTTATGAATAAATAAAGCTGTTCTCAATTAATTTGTATATTTAGGTACGTAAAGCAATATTGCTTACCTAATATTTGCTATGATGTGTGTAAAACATTTTATACAATACAAATCAGACAAGTGGTGCCTGAATAGCGCGTTCAAGCAAGCAAAAAAAAAATACTCTTTAGCTGTATAATATTAGTATAATTTTACGTTTCGCAGTTTAATCAAATGATCACTTAAATATGCATCTCGTTAAGGTTATTAAACGCAAAGCTTAGTTAACTTCTTACGTTCACAATTTGTGTTCGTTATACAGGGTGGCCCATAAGTCGTTTGAAATGTAAATTTCGAATAAAATACAAAAGGCGCGCGTGAGTGGCGCGCGCGGTGCGGGGGGAGTACCGACGGTTTCTGGGAATTTTGTCGCCATGGAGCGTTTCACCGGTGTGGACCGTGCGTTTTGTGTGCGCGAATTTTTTCGAAACAATGATTCGGCTACCATTGCGCGGCGTAAATTTCGAGAATATCAGAATTTACGCAACTTTAAAGACATTCCAAGTGTTCAAACGATTAAGAACTGGGTTATTAAGTTCGAAGAGAGTGGTTCGAAGTTGGATAAACAACGGTCAGGTCGACCAAGGACATCACAGACGGAAGAAAACATCGATGAAGTGAAACACTCAATTCGTGAAAATCCTACCCAGTCTACTCGTAAGTGTTCCAGTGCATTGACCGAGAACTTTTTTACACCAGAGTTGCAGAATTTTCCAGGCTTCAATACGCGGACCTGGTTTCAACAAGATGGAGCAACCGCACATACCTCTAACGTCGCTATGCTGGTCGTTCGTCAACTTTTCCCTAGTAAAGTGATCTCTCGAAGAGGAGATATTCCTTGGCCACCACGTAGTCCAGATCTGACCCCAATGGACTTTTTCTTATGGGGTTATCTTAAAACTAAAGTGTACGAAACCAACCCGCGGTCAATTGACGTCCTGAAGGAAAATATCCAAAGAGAAATGGCAAACATTACAGAGCTTACTTGCCGCGCAATGATGGATAATTTTAAACGTCGCTTTCAGGAGTGCCGCGATCGTAAGGGATTACATTTAGATGATGTAATTTTCAAAAAATAATTCCCGTTTTATAAGGATTATCACAAAATAAAAACCTTTTTCAAAATGTCATTAGTTTTTTTTTTTATTATTTTTTTACATTTTAAGGGACTTATGGGCCACCCTGTATAATCAGCTGTCAAAATTGAGTCGGCGCAATTAAGGGCATTGCTGCAGAAGCGATTTAGGCGAAAGTTTCTTGTTTACACTAAAAGCCGTTGTGTCTTTAAGGGCCATTAATCATAGCTTGTTATTAGAAATGGTTTTATTATTGTAATGAAAAATTTAGTTTTTGTTTTTGCTAAATGTGCAATATACGTTTGCGTATGGTTTTCATTTCATCATAATCTAAAAATATTGTTTTTTTTATCGATTAATATATTAATAATAAGCTGGTTTTATCTTTATTGAATTGAAGTAATTTTATTTTCTTTCGTGTAGATAACAAATTTTAAAAATGTCAATTTATAAATTGCCTACTGATTTATAATTTTGTAGCATGTGTTACAAAGTTCTTAAATATTTCAGCTCATTGTTAACAGAACCGGTTTAATATCATGGCGTGTCGTGAAAACGTTTTTTGTTGCTTTTTATTTAGGCCGGAAAATATATTTCAAACTTTTCCATTCAGCTGCAAATATTACATTCAAGTTTCAACAGTCATATTTATCAATTTTACACTTGAACAATTTTGATGTTGTGCCAAAGTACTTGTGTTCTTTCCTACTAAACAATGTTAACGTAATGATATATCGAGAATCTGAAAAATTTTCCTTATTACATAAAAGTTCGTGGCATTTTCATAGTGAATTTGCAGTTGTTTATGTCGTAAAATATTCAATAACAACATTACTTCTTAGTTCTGGTTATTTAATAACGATGAGTCAGGTCCCAGTTCAATCGATAGCGAAATATTCAAATTGATATTTTAAACAATAGTCTGTTATCTGGCCTCCAACTCTGAATACTAAACCGAAATTTGGTATAAAAGACATATTTAATGATGAAAACTTAAGGGGCCGCTTGCTAAAAATTGTATTCACCGCTCTTGTGTTTGTGTCAAGTACCTACTTCTAAATGTACATTACAGAGAATTACAGGTATAAATACGACAGAATGTTTCAAATAATTACTTTGTTTCATATATTTTTAACTAATAACAAAATAATACGAAATTTTATCTCACTCTCTTCACAAGAGCACCAATTATGGAGTTGAGTTAAAGGTCACTGAAAGGTTACGGAGCAGCGACTTCTAGATAAAAGAGTTTAAAATCTAAAATCTATTTGATAGTCATAAATCTTTACACATTCTGTCTGATATTATATATTAGTAAAATCAAGATAGACTAGATTTTTTTTATAATATAGAATTTCCTGTAAAATATACACAACCACTGCAACAAAAACCAATATGAATATACCTATTTCCATCATACAATTGCAGTATCTAATACCCCCGCCACACTATGCTCCTCGTCCTGCTCCTCGTCCTGCTCATCGCGCTGCCGTTATTCGCCTCGATATTGCCGTCTGGCCACACACTGCTCTACTCGCGCGATTAATCGCGACGCTCTTCACTAGGGATGGGTCGTCGACGTATTTTTCATCAACGAGACTAGATCGTTAAATGTCGTTCATCAACTAGTAGTTCAACTAGTTAAAATCTTCGACTAGTCGTATATTATAATTTAGTGTTATAAAATAAATAACTATTATTAAATTAATTCTTAAAACAATAAATGCTAATCTCAATAAAACAATTAATAAATGTTTATGCTTTCTTACAAAAATTATACTCCCTAAAAAAAGTATTACTAAAAAACATATTATCATTTGTTTTTATAGTTTAAATTCAAAACATTGGTCTTGTAAACCAAAAATGTTTTTTTTTAAACTTCAAAGAAAAGAATTTATTCTTATCAATAAGACTGTTTAGCCGTTGAATTCAACTAGTGCATTGGTGAGCGATGGCCTAGTCAAATCGTTGAGTGTACATAGATGGTTAATTTAACTAGTCCGTTGATTCAACGCCCATCCCTAATTCGCACTCGTATTGCCGGTCCTTTGACTCGCGCGCAAAAGCCGACAAAATAGGGAGCAGTGAGCAGGACGATGAGCACGACGAGTGGCATGACGAGTAACGTGGCCACACTACGTCCCTGCCTACTTTCCTCGTTACTTCCCATACCAATCGTCGAGTCGTGTGGCTGCGGCATAATACACTTCAATGTAACTAAATTGAAAAATTGAGTCTAACGTTTCCATAAGCCGGTTAGTTTATTAAAAAAGCTATAGCGTACCTTAGTACAGATTGCTTTTTGCACGTCAAAGGGTCGAGTCCTGTTAGAGCGGTGCGCTTGCAAAAAGCCTATGGAAACAGAATGTAACGTCCGATCGACACACATTCGAGGCGATTGATTCCTGAACGAACTCAATAATTCACAAGGGCGACGTGTGACAGTCTACTTTGGGATTTTTTATCACATTAAATCGATTTCATTCGTAAGAGTGAATGTCCATTTTATACGTATTACGTTGCTGGATAAGCAAGATTGTGTGTGATGAACTCCATTCCCTTTTAATTCTTATTTAAAAGAAAATTAAAGCGATATATTTACATAATTTTATTTTATTTAGTTTCGTCTGTAAATTAACGAACATTCCACTCGACGGCTTTAAATATGTATTTCAAATTACAAATTATTTTAACATAAAGTTCAAATATAGGTAACTATTGAAGTGGAATTATTGGCAATTAAAATAATTCGCATGCAATTGTTTATTTTCAGTTCAATTGATTTAACCCTAATAAATTATTGATCCATTGAAATGTTACATTTTTTAGCCCTAACCTTGCATTTTTTAGAGGACGCAATTTTGTTTTTTTGATGTGTAGGGGGGGTCAGTGTGAAGCTAAAACCAAGTTTGTGGGGTCGCCACCCTTGTCCCACGGCCGCCATCTTGAAAATAGCGGTTGAAATGGTTTTTACGATATATCTCTTAAACTATTTATTTGATAAAAAAAAATTGTTTACACTATTTGCTGCAAATTAAATTCTCTACAACTTTGGTGTCGTAACTTTTAGTCGTAGAACTATAAATAAAAAAGTTATAAGTGAAAATGTTCAGAAATTAGAGCCATTTATATTTTTCAATAAAACTTT